>PVIA01005082.1:0-122947 GCA_004024845.1 Tonatia bakeri
CTACTCATTAAACTACAAATTATACATTAAATGACTGGGATAATGCAATTTTTTGTAATTTTTCTTGAAAACAATAAATGAGATCACTTCAATAATAGCATGTTTAAATGTTTGAGGATATTTTCATACTTTGTGAAGTGGTACGGTCTAAGTTATTTGTGTAGGAGTGAGCCCCTGCGGCAGTTTCGTAAACTAAGTATAAGAATGGTCCTGGAGAGCATTGGGCTGCATTCCAAATGTCTTAAAGGTAATTCCATCTTCATGATGTCCAGGTCTAGTGTTGTGCACAAAACAAATTGTCCCTCACTTACTGTGTGTTAAATAAAAAACAGATGCTACAATAGCAATATAAAATATAATGTTCATTATTAGAATATTACAGCTTATCTTTGGGAAAGATTTGGATAAAGATTCAATATTTATTTACTCTTACTTTGTGACAAGCCCTGCACTAATCTCCTTTACATGCAATATTTTATTTACTTTTTCAATAATCTGAGCATGGAGGTGATAGATATAGTTCATTCCGAAGTGATATTATGGCATTAAGGTAAAAATTACAAAAGGGAAAATCAGAAACATACCACATAAGTGATACCTATCAAGAAGTAATGGATTCTGACTGAGGAAATGTTGTGCCTTTGGAAGCCACCACCATGGCACGTATACACAGAGGTTATCATTGATGTACAAGCTGTGTCTGTTCCCAGGGCACTTGGAATCCTTGTTGCCAGGGACCAACAGGCAAGAATAGGTGTCACCTTAATGGGAGGGAAACTGAGGCTGATCCTCAAGAGGAGGTAAGGTTGCTCTTATAACTGGGGTCAGGATAGAGAAATTCACTTGGACACCTGTTGGTGCTCTACCGTCCCGTTGTAACCATCAATGGCCCAATGCCGCAACCCCAGACTAAGAAGGCTGTAAGTGTCACTGACTTCAGACGTGAAGGTTTGGATCAGACCACAGTAGAACACCATGACCCAGCCAAGTGATAGTCAAGGACTGTCGCAGCCACTGAACGGCAGTGACCGTGGAACGCTGCAGATGGCTCGTCGAAACATGAGAAAAACACACACAGAGACAACCAAGTCCTGTGGAGAAACAGGGACAAAACGGTCACTCTCTCTAGTGGGGTGTGCCTCGTTCCCCTGCCCGAGTAGGCTTTTATAGGATTCGTTTGCACAAGAATCCAGGTAAAGCTCATTACTCATTGCTGGGAAGTAAGGATCAAACAATAGACAACAAGGAAGTCTGAGGGCCTATTTTGAGTCAGGGTCAAAGAGCTATAAAAGACTTTAAGGAACAAACTTACTTCCTCCTTGGACCCTTCTCATTCAACTGAGAGCATTCTAAACAAAGCAGGTTTCACAGGATTTTACATATTCTTTCTTAGGCCTGATCACTCAGAGAACCCACCCTTTCCAGCACGGGTGGGGGTGGGGGGCAGCGCCACCCTGTCATTGTTTCAGGTTTAGGTGGAGCAAGGGAAGTAAGGCAGCCAAGAATTAGGAGATTTTCTCACAGATCAGGAGGACTCAGGCTTTGTCAAAGCCGAGGGGCAAGGGTCCATCACCCTTTTTGCTGTAGCCCCCAAAGTCCTTCCTTGGGGGCCTCCCACATGATCGTGCCTATCTTAGGTCATTCCCCTTTTGGGGAATCTTACCCGTTATTGCCTAACCGACCAACCATTGGGGGCCAGGCAGGGTGAAGTAAAAGGAGCAGAAGTGGCGCATCTGCCAGGGAGATAAGCTTGTCTCCTTGCTGGCTTACAGTTCCAAGGTTGTTCCCTCAGCCTTAGCCTTTGCAGGGGTTACAGCTTCTGATACCAGGCAGGGTGGCTCCCAACAAAGGACCAGGGGAATCAGAAACAAATAGTCGAGAAGGGAGAATGAGGAACAATGGCAACTCCCAGATCAACTGCAGAGATTAGGGCAAACTATAGCTCTCACAAACCTCACTATTCAACATTCACATCATTGATATTATTCAAATTGGCCCTCAGGAAGAGAGGCCCATTGGGACAATGAAAGCTTTCCTTTGTAATTTGTGTGTAGTGGGCTCCAGGGTGGACTGCAGTGTCCATGAGGATGGCCCTCTCAGTGCAGGGATGGCAGAGGGCAGAGATCACTGAGAGCCCCAACTACTTCTGCCGACATCCATGACCACATTTTTAATGGAGGTCACACTTCCCAGAGACTGCTCTTGCTGATGAATGAGGATGGCAGGGATTCAAAGGTGGGCCTGTTCCTGGGTCAGACTTCTCTGACAGCAATTTTAGCTCCTAAGAGCCTTGCCAAACTTTCCTTTGAACTTCAGTCAATGAAGTTTACACCCAACATTGCTTCCTTTCTTTCCCTCTTTCCTTCACTTGGCATTAGATTTGCATCATGATTGATGGCCTTCCCAGCCTCCCTTGGGTCCCTCCCCCTTTTCTTTCCTAGCTTGCTTCTCACAGGGCCCAGGCTAACTTACACACATACTTGCTGGGTGGAACCTGCCCACTTTTTCACCAAGCAGCTTTTGCTTGGGCTTCCTAGTGAGCTGACAGCACAACAATCTTATCTTAGAAGGCTGACAAGCCTCCTATCTCCCAGAAATTAATCAAATTTTCAGGCCTGTAGAAGAGACCTTTCTAGGTTTTGCTGCTCCTGCAGATAATTATCTTAAATTTTTGCTCGTTTCTTTATTCAGTCCAATGTGATGTTGGGAGGAACTGCATAACAGCATTTGGGCAGACAGAAAAGGCAATAGCGTGGTGAAATTGAAACGCACCTCTTTTAAATGTTTAACGTTAGTTCCAGCAAACTTAAACTTTGATCAGTTTTAATTCTCTCTCTCTTTTTTCCTTACCATAGATATTTTTTACACATATTTCCTATATTCTTTCTTTTATTTCTCTTACCAAATATATGTTTATTAATCTTAGCACTATGCCTCCCTTAATTTGGATTCTTCCCCTTTTAAATGCATTTACTTTCTGTTTACTACTTATATCAGTCATTTATTTAATCACGTTTACTGAAAATCAACTGCATACTAGGCAAGGAATGGAGATAAAGAAAAGAATATAATGTGGATTTATACTCAGGAAACTAACATTGTGCTGAATTTCATACATTCTAGAGCTTTTTACTACCTGGGAGCTACTAATGGAGAATAAATCTGCTCCTTTTCCAGCATGACTCCTGTTTCTGCATTTGTTTACCTGTGTGGTGAGGTATCAAGGTCCTGTGACCCTTCAGGAAAGGACATGCAATGACATAGACAGCTAACAATTTGGTATATTGTTGGATAAAGAAATGAAGGGAAATTTATGTAACTGCTACGGAGAGGTTGCTACAGTAAGCATCTTTTTCCAATCAGAACTTTTTTTGGTAATCATGGAAAACTGCTTATTGTTAGCACTTATTATCCAAATGAAGTAATTCTTTTTAAGGAAAGAGTGTGATTTTGAATTTTATCCAATTGAAAGCTTCTCATAAAGCATGATTGCCTGCCTTAATGCATTATATACAATCATAAAATATATGTTAATTAGGTAAATTCTGTTCAAATATGTTTATGAGATGCTAGGTTTACAAGACCTTGTAGTTAAAATTGACAAAGTCATAGTCTCGGGGACAAAGTCTAAGAAAACAAAACAAAACAAAACAAAACAAAATAACCCCAGTGATAGTAACATCTGTCCAGGAGTGTTCCAAGTTAACTTCCCCTGTCTTTGCCTTCTGGCTGAATTTTAGTAGCTTCAAACTCTGATTTTATCTTGGAATCTGATTTTCATCTTATAGATACGACAACTCTTTTTTCCCTGAATGGTACCTGACTTCAGTTTATTGGTATAATTTATTGAGCTATATATTATTAGAATTCTCCTTAGCTTTCAATCTTGAGCAAGCCAGTCCTTTTTTATTCTCCAAAATTGTACAAAATATTTCAAACACACAGTAACATTCTACCAATGAGATTCTACAATGAATATTTAATCATACTGAATTCACCACATACATGTCCTGCTATGCATCAAAATCCCTATGGTTTTTTGATACATTTCAAAGCTAGCTTCAGACATGGCACTTCACTGCATATCAGTAACTAAAGTTCAGTAATTCTTTATTGTTCTACTTGATTTTTTCAAGGTAAAAATCATATAGAAGGAAATGCTCAGATCATAATTATTCTATTCTAAAATTTAGAAAAATGCTTTGTTCTGTGTAACTCAAACCCCTATGAACATATTTCTTTTATTGTTAAACTTCTAGTAGCTGACAGCTTATAACAAATTGACATGTGACTGATTCTGGATGAAGCAAGAAGAAAAAAAAACTTAATGAGGAATAAACTTGTTTTAAAGTCACAGTCATTCTATAACTAGACCTAACTAAATTGTACTCTGTCATATTGTCATTTACCCTTCTACCTGGTAGTCAGCCCTGATTACCTAGACTATATTCTCAATGCTGACAGAAAAAAAAATTTCTCTAAACTTTAAAAAGAAAAAATAAATACATTTTTACACTTTACTGAATAAATACAAGTTGCATCTCAATCTACACCAGAAACTTGTCCACACTGATCGTGTATACAAGTGTCCTTTGCTCTCCAGGTAGATTTAGTTCCTGAGATGAGATAAAAAGATTCTGGACATCAACTGTATGTGTAGGTGTGTGTTTATTTAAAAAAATATGTGTGCTCCTTAATTTCTAAATCCATATTCTATCTGTCCAAATACTTAATTTTTGACCTATCTGACCTCTAGCAGAGATCAGAGAATCAAAGTCTCATCCAGATGAGGATGTCTGTAAAATGCTGGCTCAGCATGGTTGGCCAGCTTAATAATTACAAGTGAGAGAACCTTATAATGAGGGATTGACTCTCCGTTCTCCATTGCAAAAAAAGCAGAGCTGCTGCAGGTAAAAAAAAACAAAAAAAAAAAAACAAAAAAAAAACGCAATTCCAAATTTCTGTAGGCTTCAGTTTATTTGACAGAAAAAGAATCAAATGATGATAGAAAGAACCAGAATCTTGGTCTGCTTAGGAGTTCCCATGAGAGTTGCTTCCTTCATCCCAGCAAAGACTTTCCTTAGTGCATCCTTGGCAGATGTACAATATCACTGGGAATAACATCCTCTGAGTGTCACTTCTAGATTTCATCAATTGCTAAGAGCATGTAAACTAATATCCACTATGTCGTGTATTCAGAATCATTTATGTTGCGAACACTGAACTCCAAAAGTGTTCCGTCTCTTCACGACATCACATTCTCACTATTGCACAGCTTTCTTTACACCTGCATCATAACTTTGTGTCATGTCCTGAGATGACCCATCACTGATGATCCTACTGGCAGTAACCTTCCTCAGGCTCTCAAGTATACAGATACATAAAAAAAGGTCACCTCGAGAGAATCAAACAAAGGTGAAAGCAGATCTGTGCACTATACAGATTAATGATAAGAAACAAGTATAAATTTCCAGAAAGAGGCATATCAGGCTGTCTTGTATTAAGGTGACCAAATCCAACTTAGGTCAAATTAAAGCTGTCAAGGCTGGAAGCCTACCTTCTCAGCAGGTAGGAAACAGACTCTCACAGAGCCTTATTACAAGCTGACTCTAATACACCAGATTCAGTCTAGTTGCCACAATAGTATGTTTTGGGTCTCTCTTTCCATCTGTTCTGATACTTGCATCATTACTAGTCCATCATTTATCTTCCACAACCCCAAGCCTCTTACATGTTCTGACTTCTGAAAAAGCATGTGCTATCATGTTGATTAACTTTACATGCTCTGGTATTTCAGATAACTTCATGCTATGATGCTCCTTTAGTCTTGGCATTTTAAGAGTTACCAGCTAAGAGCATTTTGCAGTGTTATCAGGTAACCAGGATTGAAATGAACCATAATATATTTCTTTCTTCATTCATTTATTCAAATATTTATTGGGAATCTATCATATGTCATGCCACAAAATAAGGTCTGAGACAGAAAATTAAATACAAACTGGCTTCTATTCAAAGTCATGATATGAGAAAATAAAAAATATTCAAGAAATAATTACAATACTGTGTGACTGCCACAGAAGTACTGATATGTATTAGGTGCATAGGCATAAATCTCCTTTACTTGGATAGGAGTGAAAAATGGTAGAACAATCCTACAGAGGAGACATATAAAGTTCTTTAAGGTGAGAAGTTTTCTATTGCTGAGGATTGTGGGTAAGGTGCAAAAGGGCATTCCATGCAGATAGAGTGGCAAGCACAAAGCCGTATGGTATAACACAGTAGGGTGAGTTAGAAGAACCTGAAATAGTTCAGACTGACTCGAGGAATGCTAATATGTGGCATTAGTGGGAGATCAGGTTGGAAAATTTATAATAGCAAAATTAATATGGTTATTTGTTCTATAAGTATTACACATTTGAACTCTTTACAACAATTCTGGCAAGTAGGTACATTGTCTTTATAATTGCCTTATTTTCCAGATGTTAGAATGCAGGCAGAGAAGGCTATGTAAGTCAATCAAGTTTGTACAGCTAATAAATTGTAGAACCAGGATTCAAATGCAGGTAGTCTGCATTTTTCCTTGATTTCAATTTCAAATTTTTTTTTTCAAGGTAAAGTGTACATATTGCAAAATTTACACTCGGTATGTGACAATCTGGGAATTTTTTAAAGTGCATTTGATATTTACCCATATGATAGAATATAACAGAAATGTCTTCCCTTTTTTGCCAAATAGCTTCCTTTATGTGAGTCCCACAGTCAGTTTTTATCTATTCATCGGTTGGTGGACATTTATGTTGTTTTGCTTTTTGATGATTCTAAATAGTATTATGTTTAAGTCCCTGTGTGATAGTTCCAAAATCTGGGTCATCTCTTATTCTGGTTCTTTCGATTGCTGTATCTCTTAACAATGGCAGTATTCTTTTTTCCTTGCATTTTCTTGCATGTTCCATAATTATTTATTACATCCTGGGAATCCAGTGTAAAGCAGTTTTGTCATGTACAATGCACACCCATGTTTTTTTCTTGTGTGCATTATACATAGGATTATTATACCCATGGTATGTAATCATTATCTTCATGTATAATGTGCATCCTTATTTTTCCCACAAAAATTTGGACAAAAAGATGCACATTATATATGCAAAATATGGTACACCTGTAGATGGGCAGTCTTCTTCTTTCAGTCCATGGTGTGGGGTATTGAGTCAATCCAGTCATAAGTTGAGCCAAATTTACATTTTGTTTTGGCTTTGATTATTGTCAGTGTATGATGGGCTTCAATTTCCCTTGCATTGCCTCATGCTTGGGGTGAGGGCTAGAGTACCATGGGGGTTTTTATTCTTCCCTTATTTTCAGCTCTTTCTGAATACCTATACCGCAAAGGGAGCCTCTCTCTGTCTCTGTCTTTCTCTTATTCCCCCATTGCCCTCATGCTCTTCAATACTCAAGAGATAGTGTTCTGTAGTTTGCTATTTCATATATTTTAGGTTTTTGTTAGGGGTATAAAAATTCTCTGTAGCTTTGGTGCAGCCTCAATCTTAAGCAAGTCCTATGTACCTGGACCTCAGGGGAGAGTGTTTCTTGGGATTTGTGCCCCTTCTCCCCATGGTGGCCAAATTCCATCTTGTATCTGTGGCAGAATTTATGTGGGAGAGTACATCCTGCCCCATTTCTAGTGGTATTGGATGTACTTGTTTTAGAATTCCTTTCTGCGGCTCTCTCTGGGGTACAGGTGTTTCTCCTCTGTCTTTCATAGAGTGGCAATGTGTCTTTACTTCTGCCCTGAAGATGACAGGGTTTGCTGCCTCTCCCCCAGTGTCTTTAGGCTTTTGCTCCATATGTGTGGGTAAGAGCAGGGATGTGGGCTTCCGCACCTTTCCCTCAGTGGTGGCTGATCTCCTCCTTCATGTTGACACCACCATTGGGGGCTCCTTCTACTCTCCCATATTATCCCCCAGTCCTTCTCATGAGCAAAGAGAGCAGGTCCATGGAAAAGAGACTATGAGTATGTACAAAATTCACTTGGGTCTTGGGCTCCCAGAGATCCTGTATTGTCACACTAGTCCATATTTGACATTAAGGATTTACTTATTTTTACTTGATTTATTCTTATCCAATGTGTGGTGCATGATATTTCTTCCTCCTATTCTCTTGTGCAGGTGAGAAAATCCTTGTGCTCCATCCCTCCTTGGAGAGGTCTGTTTCTCCTGGGGATTCAGGCTACTTTATGTCCTTTTAATTTCAACAATCTGATGGATTCAATGAAAGGTCTAACTTTGTAGTTAATCCAGATTTCCCTCATGTAAGGGGAAAAGCAATGTTCATTCCAGCTTTCCAATTCGTAGGCAGAAACCAGACTATTCTTTTCATTATGACATAAACTCATTCTTTCAAAGTATCTGAGAATTAGATACTCTAGGGCTTGCATGTATATAAAAGGCTCAATTTTATCTTGAAAGGAAGATAGATAACAATAAGATTTTAAACAAAGGGATAACATAATCAGATTTAAGATTTGGAAAAATAACTACAAAGCAGTGTTAAAGGCACCTGTTAGACAAATTAGGTCTGACATATTCCAGGAATGCATGATAAGTACCTAAATAAGTTTAAAAATAAAGCCTGAAAAAATGTCAGTAAGTTTTCTACAGAATGAGTAGTTGAAATTTTTTTTAAAAAGATAATTCTAGTGTAGCTTTATATTCTAATAGACCACTATACTGAGTGTCCATTTCATTATCAAATATATTCCAGTTTGATTTAAAAATTAAACTGTATTGTCAACTTCAGCATAGGGTGGCTGGAATGTTTTCACCATGGGGAATGGGGTTATAGACATTGACATGGTTGCAATATGCTTTAAATGGAGCCAATTTTAAAGGAAAGAGGATAAGCTCAAGGAATATTACCATATTCCCTGTCAGGTGCTGATGTTCAACAAAGAGCTGGATATTTGGGTCTGGAGATCTGAAGAGAAGCCTGGGATGCAGGCACAGATTTGATGATCATTAGTAGTATTGGAATTCATTGATATAAATGGGATTACCCACTGGAGGTAAAGTTAGAAGAGTCAGGAAAGGAGCCTGATAGAGAATGCCTGGAGAAGGGTGGGTGTCAATGTAGAGAATGGCCATTAAAGATGAGAAAGTAGAGTTTAAGCATGAAGTGGTCAATGATGTCAGATAGTCATTTAGTGAAGTAAAAGGTAAGCTGAAATTTAACCAATGGAGTTTTCTAACCCAGACAACACAGAAAATAGAAAACAAAGCCCCAGAAGGCATATTATACGAATTGAGAGATTCAAAACAAGCACTCTGCCTTGTACATTTACACTTCCCATCCTATATTATGTCTCAAGCAAAAACATTATTTTTGGAAGAATGAAATTAAATGTGGCAAGGGTATGTTTCTTCAGAATATGGCACTCATTTTTCTTACTTTTATTCTTATATTTGTAGCTTGATGAAAATTTCTTAGAAAGTCACAATATAAATAGAACTATAAGTTATGTGTCACAATTTATTCAGCTGATTTGATGTACTATCAAATTTCATGATTTATTACATTTCAGAGTATTACAAAGACTCTCTCTAGAAAAAAAAAGGTTTAATCTAGGACTAAATTAGGGTGCGTGTGTGTGTGTTCGTGTGCACTACTCTTTCATTGCACTGAAGAGTGTAATTAATTTGGAATTAAAAATTCTATTCCAGGAGAGTCATTTCAGATTGACCTGTTAAGAAAAGTTGATTTTTCAGTATTGAAGAGTCAGTGTTTGTTCTCTGTGTCCTCTCTTATGAATGAATTTAAAATTAGTCATCTCACCTTCCTGCATAAGGCAAAATAATTTATCTGGATTTATGGCTTCTTCTGATGGCATTTCCCCCCGATAATCAGTTTTTTTTTTTTTTGCTTTAGATATGTTTTTGCAAATTTTAAACAATATTTGTCCTTTCTCCATAATTTTATATTTTATAACTTTAACCAATTTAGACATATCTGTATTGACGAAACAAAATGTATTTTTGAAATGTCCTTTCTGCAAGTCCTTCCAAAACAGTAATCTCTAATCTCCAATTAAAGGTACTCCCCGCTTCTCAAAAATTTGTTACACTACTTCACTTTAATGAAAGACCTACATTAGTACTCATTTTGCTAAATGAAACAAAGCTGAAGAGGATTTTCACAATTACCAAAAAGGGGGGCAGTGTGAAAGCTAAAATAGCATTTAGCATGTGTTTGGCAGCAAGCTGTTACGGAGGCATCAGCACCACGGCAGTGAGAGCAGCTCCACCAGACTCCTTCCCCCGGAACCACACTCAGCATCTCAGCATCAAGCCCCAAAGCTTTGAAGTGTGTCTGTGAGCATCTGTGCTTTATCTTGATTTATTTTGTGCTTTCGTTAGCAAGATGTGTCCTAAGGTATCAGAAAAGTCTCAGAGAGCTTATAAGGGCATTATGTTTATGGTAATTCTGGACATAATTAAGTGTTTCAGTCCTGGTGAACAAAACAAAGACATTGCACATGCTTTGAACTTGCTTGTGTCCACCATTCATACTATTTACATGCAGAGAGAAAAAAATCTTTGAAAGCTGCCCAAGTTACTACTGGTTCTGCTAATAACCAAGGGGTCTTTTTAGTCAGTATCCATTAATGGATTAAATGGAAAACCTATTGCTTGTGTGGATTGATAGATATATAATGTGGTGTTCCATTATCTTACACTTAAGGAAAAATAGGTATTATTAATAAATGAAACTACATTGTACATGTTATTTCTACTATATATAGTGTATTTATGGTATTATTTATGGTTTTTCTGTTTGTATTATTTTAGGATTAATGTGTTTTTAGTACATTTTGGGGGTCTGGGAACACTAAAAAAATTTCCATATAAATTAATGATAAGTATTTCTTTGCTTTATGCCATTTCAGCAGCTTATGACAGTTCTCATGGGGACATTCCACTTTCCAATGGGGGCGGGGGAATCTGTGCTCTGGCAATGCGAACATTTTTATTCATTTCTCCTTTTGTTTTTGTTTCTGATTATGTTTAATGTAAACCTTCTATGACCTGTCTAGAGACCCCTCAGTCTTAACAGTGTTGGCAGTGATTTTACTTACCCTTAACTGTGCTCTTGACTTTGGTTTAGTTTGTCCTTTTCTGTTCTGAGCTTGAAGGTTTATCATTTCAAAGTAATCATCCATCTGTCAGTCACTCTCCCCTCATTCACATAGGCATTTGTAAAACTCTCTTGCTGTGCTCTGACTTTTGCTCTTTCTCTCTCTGGGACTTAGTCTGGAAAGAGAAATGGACTCTAATCCCTTTGTTATCTTTGGAGTGGGAAGCATCGAGTGTTCCTTTCACAGCATCTGTTTGCAATCCATCTAAAACACTTTGCCTTCAATTACACTTGTACTCTTCCTATTTTTTGGCAGGTATTGAGGAAGGACTGTTCATTTTCATTGACTTCTTCTCTTTGCCCTGACGGTGCTTCTTTCTTTCTATTTCTCCTTCATCAGTTTTATATAATTATCTATTTTTCTTCCTGCATTTGGTTAAAGTATCTTTCTCCCTCCATGTTTTTATACCTCAGAGGTATGTCTTTCCTTGTCGTGACCTTTGTATAGGCTTACACTGATTCTACTTTGGGAGTTGTTGACTCTTCCTGCACATTGAAATTACCTGAGAACTTAAAAGAACAAACCAATTCTGGTGCCGACCCATAAAATAAATCTGACTGTCTGGAGGTGGATTTAAAAGCCTATCAAGTGATTTCAGCATGCAGCCAGGAATGAGAGCCATAGATCTCTACTCACTCTTAGTCAATTTGTTTTCACGTACCTTCCTGTTTCAAGCAAGGGAACTCATGGGTGATATCCTTGTAGTGCTTTTAATTTTTCTGGTGGTAAAATCACACAACATTTGCAAACAGTACCAATAATCTCCACCCAGACAGATATGACACATATGAATTAATCATATTCACTGTCACTGAATGAAAGCAAGGTAAGGCAGGGAAATCAGAAAAGAAAGTAAGGCCAAAAAATATAAAAAGTTGTGGATGAGTTGGCTGAGAGACACAGAGAGAGAAGTAAGGAGATAGGATGCAAGTGTTCCTGAAAGTGTTAACATCACCTAGGGATTCTTGTTAAAAAATAAAAGGGTACAGAAGTCCCAAGAAGTTCAGTTGAGCCATGTCAAGGTCTTGGTTTCAATACCCAGATGAAGGAGTAAGGTGAGCGCACAATGGCAGTGATGGGTCCTCCAGGTAAACACATCTGCATCTGAGTCATAGTAGGCCACGTTAGGAAAAAAGCAAACCAGGCTCTGGAAGGCAGCATCAGTCACATTTAAACAGAAGACACAGGTCCAATACTTGATTTCCTTCCCATTCCTGTTAATCTGGAGCAGGGACACTCTGGAGGGCTAGGCATCTCTATTTCAATCATTTTTGAGATGATCTTTTGCTTTTTGAAGTTTGATAGCAATGATATTGTTTAACAAAAAATGGAGAAGTCCCATTAAAAGTTACCACTCCTTTTCAATATAATATCACTAATAAGTGGTGAACATAAAAATATTCATTGGAAGGTAGTCTCTAAGGAGCAGAACTGTTGTATGTGTGAGGATGTAGAGGGCAAATGAACGGTGCTTGTGCTTGTATATAGTACCATATTGTTCAGTATTCACCGAATTTGGAAGATCACAGGATTACCTGGCTTACTTATTTAAAATTTAGATTTCTGAGCCCCTCAATGGGGTCAAAATGAATATTTTGATTCTGTAGATCTGTGGACTGCAGAAGTGTCGTGTGTGTGTGCACGTTTGTGTGTTTGCACAAGTTCCATAGGTGATTACTCATTAAAGGATTATTAGCTAAAGAGGATTGTTAGATAAGGGAAATCTAGAAAACACTGAACTTCCTTTGATCCAGAAATTCCACTGCTGGGATTATACCCTAAGAATCCTGAAATACTAATCCAAAAGAACCTATGCACCCCAATGTTCATAGCAGCACAATTTACAATAGTCAATTGCTGGAAGCAACCTAGGTGCCCATTAGTAAATCAAAAAAGAATGGCACATTTACACAATGGAATGCTATGCAGCAGAAAGAAAGAAGGAGCTCCTACCTTTCTTGACAGCATTGATGGAACTGGAAAGCATTATGCTAAGTGAAATGAGTCAGGTGGTGAAAGATAAATACCATATGATCTCACCTATAAGTGGAACCTAAACTACAAATCAAACAAGCAAGCAAAATATAACCAGAGACATTGAAATTGACAATAAACTGACAGTGACCAGAGGGGAGGGGAAAGAAAGATAATGTTATAGTACAGTTACAGTAAAAAAGAGGGGGGCAAGGGCAGCTGAGGCAGTATACTATTACCCAAAAGAAACCCCCCAGGGGTTTGTTATGTCCGCCACCAGAGGAAAGACATCTCTCAATGCCTGAGATTCATGAAAAGGAAAGGAATTTATTATTCATTTGAAATAACACAAACTAAAGTTCCCCACAAATGCACACAGTCCTCCCAGCACCCTCCACGTGGCAAAAGGGCACACATCCAAAGCCTCATGGTCCTGACTCTCACCCAAGTCTCATGGTTCCAACCAAGACACCAAAGCCGTGTGGTCCTAAACAGATGTGTGATCCCCAAAAGAGAGACGCCTAATGGCTGCTGTGCCTCTATTTAAATCCCAGCACTAATCTTCCTCTGCAGCCCCATTTCTCGCTCCTCTCACAATTGGCCACAGCTGCCAGCATTCTTGGCAGTTGTGCCCAGTGGTGTGGAGCCAATTATCTCCAAGCTCTTCTGGACCCTATCACAAATCCCTATCTGGGGTT
This sequence comes from Tonatia bakeri, assembly GCA_004024845.1. Lineage (NCBI taxonomy): Eukaryota > Metazoa > Chordata > Mammalia > Chiroptera > Phyllostomidae > Tonatia > Tonatia bakeri. The sequence continues at coordinate 13,858 of PVIA01005082.1, forward strand.
TCCCTCTTGGCTGCACCCTGCTACAATAACAGGGAAAAGAAGGGGAGGGGTCATCAAGGAACATGTATAAAGGACCCATGGACAAAGCCAGGGATTGAGGGTGGGAGGTGGGGATGGGTGGGGCAGGGGGAGAGTGGTGGGAGAAAAATGGAGTCAACTATACTTGAACAATTAAAAAAAAAAAAAACCCTACAACAACACTGACCATGGGCAATTTCAGAGGAACTGAGATGATTCCTCTGAACATTAAATAGTCTGTTTTCTAATGTCAGAAATTCATTTATAAAGGGTCACTTATTTGGTAGATATGAAATGTAGATAACTGGTATCAGATTAGTTTTGAATGAGTTAATTCAAAGCAAGTGATAGACTTAAGGACAGACAAACAATACAAACACAGGTTTTACTATCTTTGGACTGGTATTTTGGTTAACTGGATTACTGTAAGTAGCCTGATTGATGTTCTGGGTGAGGTGAAGAACTGAATGTAGTCTCTGTATCCCTGGATGGGGAAGGTTGGCAGTCCAGCTTCACTTTCAGCTGACTGTGTGGAGAAAGTGGGAAAGCCGACTCCCTCCTTTGTCTTCAACCTCAGTCTTTACTGTACTTTCCTCCCTGGAGGTCCCAAGATTCTGCTGAGCTCTACTCTGCTCCTCTCCCAGCTCCCCTACATTGCCTAAGAAATCTTCCCTAGATTGGGGTTCACTTTCTTCAGGGTGTAGGTCTGATTGTTTAGCCTAGGGAAGTATGCAACTTCCCCAGGAGAATCCTGCTTGGGCTGCCAGTTTTGCTATGGGTAATGCAGTTCATTAATTGCTCAGATGATTATGCTCAAACACCTGTTCTCTTTTCATTTGTACATTTTACTATGAACATTGTTGGATCTGCTCTTATCATGAATCTTTCTAACAGTTTCCTCCTGAGCTTGTTTTAAGCTAATGGATTATTCTATTCCTGTCAAACCAATGCCTTCTATTTCCTATCTTCTTAGAGTTTCTCCCAATTGCATTGATGTTGATCATGTCCTTTATTGTTTTTAAATGCTTTCTGTAATTTTGAGGAATCGGGATAAGAGGGAGGGAAGAGCAAAATGAAACCAAAATTGATTAAAAATGCTGTATTAGTCAATTAGAAAAAAGAAACAAAACCATAAACCTCTGATTAATTTGAGCCGAAGTAAAATCTATTGAGGGTATATTAGGAAGCTTATAGAGTTGCCCTGAATCCAATGCACCTGTGTTCTAGAATCAGAAGAGGCTCAGAAAATGAAAATTTGACATTTTGAGCTTTGATGATAGGAAGGAGGCAGTCAGGTATTTTTCAACCTCTTAGTCTATTAGTCACTTCCTGGCTTCACTTTCCTCTCTGCAAACACTGCTCAACTTTCCAGGGACGTACTTGTTACCACCTTAAAAAATCCTTGTATATTTAACCTCACACTGTATCAACTTGCCAATCTTCAAAAGTGAATCACTCCACCATCTGTTTGTCAGAGTTTATTCCCAGGTTGACGGACTTTGCTGGATAAATTCTCAAAATTATGCTGACTGAAAATTAATGCTAACTTAATTCTGAGTCATGAATTTGTCCATGTTTTTCCCTTGACCTTTCTTTCCTTTTCATTCATCGTGTGTCCATGACCGGTTGTAGCATAAATGAAGGAGCAGAAAACTGGCGTGAGAAGACTTGATTTTAACTCTAGGTTCTGTTATCTGTTAGTTGTGTGATTTAGGGAAGGGTTCTTCATTTCCCTCTGTCTCAGTTCTGCCTGTCTAAGTAAATATTTAAGTTATAAGATGCTTGCCATGATTAAAAGAGTTATGTGAAATTAGCTTCCAATCTACACTATGCCTATATAGGGTATCTATGTTATGCTTCATATGCAAAGCAATCCAAAAGCCTTTATTAAACATGTTTACTTGCCAATTCTTCTATGTACGTTCATTTCTAAATTTCCAACTCTTTCTGGACAGTTTGAAACCTCTACTGACACATCAACTAAAAATATCTACAACAAGCTACCTCATTTTCTACTAGAACTTCTTTCTGACTTAAGGCAATTTTGGTTCATTAAGATTCTTCCATATTCTATCACCTTATTGTTTTGCTCCCGTCACTTTTAGCCTCACATTTTTAAACATCTCTGTTTCCACTTCACTCTAAGCAAGGTCATAATATTTGCTCCAGTCACATTGGTGCTATTGACAAACAGCTGGACCTCGTTTCATGTACTATTTCACCACTCAAGATATGATGCAATCCCAGGGATGAGAAGAGAAATCTAAGTAATCCAAGCTACCTAGTCACTTTACTTATTTTTAATTCCAATAAATTCTACAGTTCAAGTCAAAAGCCCACTAGATATTTGTATAACAAACACTGCATTTATCTCTCAAAGTAGATTTTATGCCATTTTATTTGTGTTTCCATCATATAGTATTGGAATACCCATCTTACATTGCTTCATTCTATAACTGCACCTAAAACTCTGGGATCACTACTGGCGAAGGCCACTGCGATCTCCAGGGCTAACATCAACGTGTACATGCGGAAGACCACCCCCACACCTCCCCTCCCCGCGCTCCGCGCCCCTTGGGGTCTTTGCTTCTATGTGCTAAACTGTGTGAAATGTCGCACCCTTCCTTCCTAAAACCCTCTCATTAAAATCAGGAAGAATGATTCTTATGAGCCAATTACAGAAGCAGGATTTGCTTTTCTTGCATTCACAACTGAAAGGTAAAAAATTCTGCTGTGGTGCACCGTTTAGCGTCTTCTCTCGTGAGCCTGCAGGTGGAAGATGCGGAGGCTTCTCTCCCCACCCACTCCCTCCCATTGTCCTCTGTTATCTGTTTTCCCAGAGAAAGCACTTGTTTTCTAACAGTGTCTTTCTCTGAAAAATCTACATTATTTTTATACAGTCAATTCTTGAGTTTTACTTTTAACACAGATAACATCAAACTTGTCTTACTTTCACCAGAAATAATTGACTACATTTGTAAATCTCAAAGCAGCAGGTCTGGGATTTTCTGGCTGTATGATGGAGAGATTTTTAGTAATGAGAGTCTGAAGTATATTATTAATTTATACAATTAATAGGTTTTCCTGTCAGAGATTCAGCTACTTAAATTCTAAATAAGGGATACAAATAATTAGTACACCTTAATGGGTTGAAAAGACTAATTTGAAAAATTAAGTAAATACAAATATTTTTATAAGCAGTACTGACACCATTTTGTCTTTGAATAGGGTTTGCTTAAGAAGAGTGGTTCAGTAATATATTCATTCACTAGTTATATACCAGTTTATGATATAATTAAGTAAAGCTAATGTAATCTGTTTGAATAATTTAAATGTACAGATATATTTTTCTTTTAAAATTGCCATATATATATATAATATACAATATATAATATGTAATACATATATATTTTGTCAATTTTATGTGATTTTCTGAGAAAGGTTTCCTGTATCTGTGTATCTAATTATCTATCTATATTAACTAGACAAATATTTCCATTTTCTACTTAGCTTTGCCTAGATGGACATAATGTATGGCAATTTTAAATGAGATGATACAGATATTTTGGGGAAAATGTAATATCATTTGAGTATTTTCTGTGGTAATCCCTGAAAATCAGTTAAATCTCTATATATTGTTTTCCATGGAGTATTTCAAGCCTCTGAAATAAACCCTTTTTAGCCAAGAATAGAGGTAACTAGTTAGGTCAGGGACATGGAATCATTGAGATCCATCTGATTTATGCTACAGACTTTTGTATAAAATTTAAGGGAATGTATAATATTTTAATTTTTATTATAATTTGCACACCATATATATTTAAAGTAATTGTCTGGTTAAAACATTATGTGTAGCATCAGGAGAGGTGGTGAAAGCTGGAAGGAGCCTGGGCATCGAGGGTGTCAGAGCAGCATTTGAGAGCTGCTTTTAGTCCTGGGCCCCTGGAACCTGGGCACAGGTCGGTGGGGTTATAAGCACGTGCTGTCTCTAGATGTTGGGGATACAGAAATTAAACAGACTGGGATGTCTTTCCAAGCTGCTTAACTAATGGAGGGGTGTAGACAGTGAACCTGAAAATACGTAAGATGATTTCTGGTACCAAAGAGTGTTATGAAGAAGACAATAGTAGGGAATGACAATCTATCTATGATGGTCTGGAAAGATCTCTCAGACTAAGTACATTTCAACTAAGATTCAGATGATAAAAAATGGGAGAGCAATGTGAAGACTTGAGGGAAAGAGTTCAAAGTAAGAAGTTCAGGAAGTGCAAAAGCCCTGGTTCAGGTAACAGTGTATGTTCCAGAGATAAAGGCCAGCGGCTGGAGAGAAGTGGGTAAGAGAGTATAAGGATGTGAGGCCAGAAAAACAGCAACAGGGAGATCACAGAAGACCTTATGGGACATGACACAGAGTTAAGATTTTTATTTAAAGTGGCTAGTAGATACTACAGTTTTTAAAAGGGTAGTGAAATGACATGATTTATAATTTAGGAAGATCATTCAGGCTTCTGTGTAGGTGGATGTATGCTGGGGACAAGAATAAGCAGGAAGATCAGTTAAGCGGTGCTACCAAAAATCCAGGGAGAAATAATGAAGGTTTCAATCACAGAAATATTAACTAAGATAGTGAGAAGCTGCATACTTGAAATATACTTAGAGGAAGAGCTGACAAGACACACTGATGGGTAGAAAATAGAATGTATGAGAAAAGAATTGACTATTCACCTCACTCTTTCCTCATTTTTTTCAAAAATAATGTTTTTGTTATAAATATGGGGAAGCAGCTTTTCTTTTTCTCCTCCCCATTTTTCAGTTCCTCTCTAACTTGTTCCATGGCCATTAAAAAAAAACCACCTTATTTGGGGGCATCATAATACAGAATTCAAAACTAAGATAACAGTAAATAAAAATATTTTTATTCTATCAAGGCAAAGAAAATAATTTGTGTTCATCAACATGTTTTATTTGTGAAAGCCTGTTTTGCCTCTCCTCTTCCCCACGACTGCATTGTGAAGCTGGGGGACAGAACAGATGCACGCTTAGCATCTTCCATCCATATCGACAGTTCTAATACCTAGAATCAAAATCGGATATTACATTCCTTTTTCAAGTGGAAGCTAATTGTCAGCTGGAGGCTAAGAAAAGCACAAGAGAAATAATAATAGCGATTATGTTTTGAGTACTTGCTCTGTGCCTGGCATGGTTCTTCATGCCTCATGTATGTTAACTAATTTAGCCAAACAGTCCTATGATGTATTTTAAAACTGAGAAACTGAGGCACTGAGGTGGACAGACTTCTCCGAGGTCATAGAATTAATACAGGATAGAGCTGTTGTTCAGTTCCAAGCAGCGAGCCGGAGGTTGTTTACTTTCCCAGCATGTTGATATTCCTCCTCATCGTGGTGCAGTCTGGGACACAGGGAAAGAATGGCTGCTGTTTCTAGCGTTGTCTCTCATGGTGAAGACAGAAACAACGTAGCCTCTTCACCTCTGAGGCAAGAGAGAGTAACCCCAATGCTCATTGACCTCTGATGATGGATAGTAGAGGCAGCCATAAAAATAAATTTATGTTAGTTCTCTAGCATGAAATTTCCTCAGCAACTATTTGAAAAACAGAAGTCCGAACTCTGAGTGTGAGAGTAGGCACTGGTCTACTTTTTGTATGTTATGACCTTGAAACCTCATAATGTAAGTATTATTACATTGGTGTTACAAATTGGATTTAAAAAAAATTATGAACTTGCCCTGGGTCATACAGAGAATGAACTCCAGGGTTAAAATGAGCACTTTTGTATACACCCAAAGCCCCGTGCACTTTTAAAAACAATGTCTTACATAATTAGTACATTATGAAAGCCAAAAGCACTTTTGCCCAATTTCAGATATTATTCTGAAATGATACTGTATTTAACTGATGTAAAATAATACTTCAGTAATGCTTTGAAACCAGTAGACCTTTGATATAAAAATATACATGAGAATAGAGTTATTCCTTTGTTTTGTTTTTCTATTAATATTAACCTTAGTGATAAGAAAACTTGAATGATTCTTTTAAAACAAAAGCATAGTAGCATAAAATAATATGAAAGTATATCTTTGTTCTGAGGAGGAGAAACCATAGAGGCCATGCACATCCTACTTTTTTTTAAGATTCATTATTCAGGAGTTCTGTTTTTTTAATTTCTACCTTTTATCCACTCTGATATGTGTGCTTCTTTCCAATGACTGATTTTCTATATCTCACACCATCCCCTTCTTCTATGGCTTTTCTCCTGTGCATACGTGCATCTACATGTTTTATTGCAAAGGCAGAACCCTGCAGTGGTGATAAACCAATAAACCTAGATTAATCCTACTGAAAATGGAATCTTCCAAAGATATAGGCAATCACTTCGACCCAAAAGAATGAGTGCTCTGTAGTTGAAGAGGTAATTGTTCAGTGGCAAAATGTGAAGCTGCACCGGAACTAGACAAGAATGAATCTACTTTGGGCAGAAATCTGCAGGGTGTACAGATTATTATTTGGTATTATCTGGCTGACCACTTAGACAAGCAGATTCTTGATTTCACTAGGCCAGTTGAGTAAGTTCATCTGATCCAGACATCTACCTAAAGCAGTAATTTATAAAATAAAACACTGGCAATTAGAAATAGCCAAAGTAACACTATAGCTTGAAAATCTATATGTAGTTTACATATAACTTGTTTTAATTAAGGATTCTGTACATTAATCTTCTGTTTCAACTTTAAATGCTTTAGCTTGTTCCAGTTTCTTCCTAATATATGTTTTCAAACTTTCTCTGCTACCTCCCTAATGTGTGTCTGCTGACTCTGAAACATCTGTAGGCAGCCTGGAATGTGCTTGGAAGATGATGTCTGGAGGCAGCTCAGTGATTTGACCTTTTGGACTTTGAGATCATTTAGGAGTTGATCTACAAGCCCAATATCTGAGTGAAGGTTTGGGACTCAGGTAGTGGTGATAATTCTACCTATGTGATGGGCAAACTGGTAAGGCCAGTTGTTCCTGTGTTTTAGAGCTTAAGTGGGTTATCTGGGTGCACACTGCTTCTGGGCACTGAAATACTGACTCTCCCCAGACTGCCTCTCCTGGTCTATGAGCTCTGGCATTTTGGAGGACACAGACTGAATGTAAAATGACTTTTAGGATGGGGGCCAAATTACCAAAGTTCTACACTTATTTCTGTCCTATTTAACCAAAAGAAGTAAGATTTCTGTGTTTTTCTTTTCTAGGTCTTCCCACAATAAATTTGTCTCAGCCTTCTCTGCAGAAATGAAATTTGAATGGCTTCTACAGATCTGCCTTAAATTACATTACTGTCTTAATTCTGCTCCACTCCTCCAGCCCCTAACCAGCCTCTTCAAAAGCCCCTTTTTATGCCTTGAAGAAAAAAGGGAAAAACTTCTGTCAGGATTTCTGCTTAATATATATGAACTTAAAATTCTAGTCATTTTAGACTTAACTTCTAATACATTATCAGAAAAAAATAAAACATAAGCCAAGTGTTCCTAAAGATATTTTTATTTATTTTTTTAAAGATTTTATTTATTTATTTTTAGAGAGGGAAGAGAGGGGGGGGGAGAGAGAGAGAGAGAGAGAGAGAGAGAGAGAGAAAGAGAGAGAGAAACATCAATGTGCGGTTGCTGGGAGATATGGCCTGCAACCTAGGCATGTGCCCTGACTGGGAATCGAACCTGCGATGCCTGGTTCGCAGCCCGCGCTCAATTCACCGAGCCACACCAGCCAGGGCAGATATTTTTATTTTTTTAATCAGGTAGGTATTGTAGAATTGTCTAGTAATTATCATAAACTATAAATTATATGGCAAAATTATCACATAATAAGCCGCACATATGTAAAGTGTGTAATTTGACGAGTTTTGACAAACATATGCATGCGTTCATGGATTCATTATCAAAATCAATTAAATAAGCATTTCTGTCACCGCCCCCAACTTTCCTCCATCCTGAGACCCAGACAACCACCGTGTCATTTTATATTCTGACTTACAGTGCATGGCCTTCTGTTTGCTTCGTGTTCTTGCCAACACTTGGTATAATACAGTTTTTTGCTTTTGGCCATTCTTATATTAGTGTAGTGGTCCAGCTTGAATTTTTGTGACTAATAAACTTGAAAGTGTTTTTAAGTGTTTATTGCATATCTGTTGTAAATTCTATTTTCAAATCTTTTGTCCATGATTCAATTTTTTATATTTTATAATTGAGTTATAAGCATTCTTTATATATTTTACACACAAATAATTTGACATATTTGTGTTGTGAATTTTTTGCAGTATGTACTATTGTTTTCCTAATGGTGTCTTTTGAAAAGCAAACATTTTTAAATTTTGACAAAATCATATATATATATAACTGGCCCTATCCCAAGGTCACAATGATTTTCTCCTAGAATTTTTTCAGTTCTAAGTATTATTTGATATTGAATTGAAACTTTATTTTTTTCTATACAGACATCTAGTTCATCAAATACCATTTGTTGAAGAGGCGTTCCTTCCTGCCATCCAGTGAATTTCTTTGACATGTTTACCATAATCAAATTGACCACATATTCATGTGGCTATTTATGCATGCTTTGTCTTGTTCAACTGGTCGATCCACATATCATTTTTGCAATAGAAACTAGCCTTGATTACGGAGGCTCAATATTAAGTCTTGAAACCAGGTTTTTTCTTTTCTTTTGGGCATATTTTTGTACTAGTTCCTTACGCATTTCAGGTTTGTGTTCCATGTTCTCCTTGCTAGAAGTTAATATGCTCTAGAGTGGCCATTATGCATAATTGCAGAGCTCAAAGTATTTTGAACTACATAGCTAAGACTTTCCTCTCTTCTAATATGATCTATTTGTGGGGAAGGAACATTTTTTTCTTTTCCTCAGACACCCTTAAATTGAACTTTTGGAATAAGATGCTTTTGTAGTTTTTAAATTCTTTTTCTTAAAAATAGAAAATATGCTAAGGTTTTTCTTCTGGTTAGGCATGATGTACAATTGATGTACACTCGTTAAGAGTTAGCACACCTTGGACATCACTTTGTGATGTGTGCTGTCAGAATTTCTCAAGAAACTTTGGGAAAAAGCAGAACTGGGTAACAGTGTACCGCAAGAGTTTTTGGAAGCCAAGAGCAGGACTAAATGTACTGCAAAGAAGATATAGCCCCAGTGAACCAAGAAGCAAGATTACTAATGAGTCACAGAGAAAATGCAGGCAGAGAACCATACCTGGAATGTTACTCATGTAATTCCTTTCCATTTGTTTATTTTAATGTAGAGCATAGAAGGGGGAAATGTATTTAATGTAGCAAGATTGACATGATTAACTTATAGTTATTGAGTGCTCACCCCACAAGCCAATTATAGCTCAGCTGGAAGAACTTTGCATGAATTAACTGATTTAACCTTCAGAACAACCCAATGAAGTAGATTTATTATTCAGTTCATTTTGGAAAACCAAATACAGAGAGATAGCAAATAACTTCATTAATTCACATAAAGAGTAGGGGGAGAAAAGGTATTGAGGTAAGGGCCTAGATTGGTTGTCTGCCTTCCATAGTGACCTCTTTGGGTCAGATGGGAAGAGGCCTCATGCAGTGTTATCTTCAGATTTACTGGTGGTTATTTTATTGACCAATATTCCAGTAATTTCATATTGGCAGTCCACATTTCCAAAAAAATGATCTCATCCCAGAAATGATGTTAGTTAGAGAAATAAGTCACAAAAAATGTGTGGGTCTGAGCAGATTAAAAGATAAATTTCAGGCTGTATGTTCCAAGTATCACAAGCTTTTTGAAACCTCCCAAATTTTATGAATCTGAGCTCTTTCCATTCTAAGAGGCCTCATAAGTGTTACAAGCACATGTTGTACTTACCTTTGGTTTATTTTACAATAGTGAAGCTTAGGAATGCAACATTTTGTATTGGATTTGGCCTAGGTAAGGTGTTTTTCTTCATACACAGACATATACATTCTTATACTTTCTTTATCTCACTAATAAGATGGAGAGACCTTAGAGTTCTACTATTTTTACAGTTAAATATTTTATGCAAATTTTAAAAGTGAGCTTATTTAGGACTACAGTGATCTTCCCTATTGGAAAAATGTTGAAAATAACTACTCTAGACCTCAATGAAATGAATGAATACACATTGATTCAAGAAAATCTCAGTAGCAGTGCACAATCTAAGTTTTTTCTAAGTATCTCTACAGACTTTTTTTGGGGGGGGTATTTGAAACTTGTCTCAGTTAATGAATTGGAAATGCAAATTCATAATGCCTACTCCAGAGTTTATTTCTTCTTTTAAACTACTTATATATTAACAAAGGAGAGGGCTACAATAACCATACAGTTTTTATTCCTCTTCAAAATTTTAGATATTTTCAGAAGACCCATTTTCATTCTGTGTTTGGAAGAGAGTCGAGTATTACAGTGTCATTAGGGACATGGACTTCAAAGTCAAATTGGGGACAGCATGTACTTTCACTTATTCTCTCTTATTATCCTCACAGCAGCATAGTTGGTTACCTGAGCACCACTGTGAAGTGAGAAAATTAGGCTTAAAGAAGAAAAGAAAAGAAAATATAGATTGTTATAACTTGTGGAGCAGAGCCAACATAACAACTGTTCTGAGTAGTTACCATTTGCTATAGCATCTTCTCTGTTGACTTAGGACAGGTCTGGACATACAGTAAGCACAATGAGTGGATTTGCCAAGAAGCTAATGAAGCTTCGAGATCCCACAATTGCATAGACACTTTTTAAAGCTTTGCAACTTAACTTGTATTTCTACTTTTGTATTTTTTTTCTTATGCATGACCCCAAGAAGCATGTAGGTTTTTGACCTCACTAAACCTGGGTCTGCCTAAGCTAGATACTCAGTTAAGGTTATATCTTATTATTTTAAACACCCACTCACTATTGCCACTTATTATCAAAATATTTACGTAGTCTGCTTGTTCTGACGTTGCAATTTTTCACCTATTCCATCTCTTTCCTGCTTCTTGTTTGCCAGCAACATGTATCTCCTGTTGATTATTTGTTCATCCAGCATTCTCTCTATGGATTGACTAGCTATGTGCTAACTTAAAGAGAGAAAAGTATATAAAAGGCTTTGTCAGATGCGAAGCATAAAACATAATGAATTTTCATTACTGCTCTCAGTAGATACATGTTTTAAGACCTGAGAAGAGATTCTGGGGAAACAATCCCTGTAATTCCTTTTCCTCACCCCTCATTCCATCTGCAGTCTACCATTCTTGAGACTGAATAAAATACTGTGTTTTATGAATTTAGTGTGACCATGAAATCTATATAATGGCAATGATAAAAACAGTGAAAGTCACTATCATTATTAGCATAAATAGCTAGGTAGTAATAAAAGAGAAGGCTGCAAAAGTGGTTAAACTGAATTAGGTCAGAAGCTACAGCTTCAGGCACTCCAGGAAATAGCCACATTACCCTGTTGAGAGGATTAACATCCCTCCAGGACCGACTTTCCAGGCTTCCCAGGGCACAACCAGTCATTAGCTGGGATTACCAAGGGAGAGAGAAAGCAGTAAAGGGGATATTTCTCTCCTGGACACATGCCCAGAAAAAGCCAAGTGACACAGGGAGAGGTAACCACATGCACAATAGAAGCCAAGGTGTTGCAAGGGGAGGTCCTTCCACTATGAGTCCTGTGCAGTAGAAGCTAAGATGACAACCATAAGGAGGAGGAATCTAAACTAGAAAAGGATTGGATTGGACAAGAGGAGAGCCCAGCACTAGTTTGTAAAGAGCAGGAAGGAGATTGGTTAGTTTAAAAGAAAGTTGCCTCTTTCTCAAGCCGGGATAATATAATCAAACTGAACAAAGGTCTTTCTTGTTAGCACAGTTCCCCAGTTCACACAAGATACATCTGTAGCAGTTGCATAGCTCCAAGTGTGAGCCTGGGTGTGGCAGTGCTGCTGGGATCAGAGACTACGCTAGCTGGCCTCGGCCTTGCCATGGCCTGAACTGAATACACGGCACGTCTGCACCTTGGCGCTTCTTCTGGGCTTGGTGAAGACAAGGCTGGGCTTCTTCAGAGCAGGACAGTGTTGAACCACTTGATCGTGGAGGAGACACCAGATACCTGGGGACAGCCCCTTACTTCTACTCCAGCAAATCTTTCCACTACACCTCGTCTTCCCATTCGTGGGTCCCCAAATGCTTTTCTTGAAACTCCTTGGAAGAACCCCATTTCCACCAGCAACATCATGACGATAATTATATGAGAAACTAATTATTGATGCAGTCACAGGCTAAATGTGTAACCTACATTATGTCATCTGACAATTATAAAACCTTGTGAGATAAAAATTTTTATTCCCAATTTCCAGATTAGAAAACAAAGTTTTGGTGAGATTAAATGGCTTGTCAAAGTCACTTACTAGGTGGTAGAGTCAGCATGGTTACCTCAGATCTGGAACCCAAAACTCTGATCTAACCCACACTCTGGGCTCCCTCTACCCAACATCACTCATACCCTGATTCAGCCACATTAAGTATGGGTATAAATAGCAAATTGATTCAGGGGGTAGAAAACCTTGAAAAACTAAACTCCTTATGTCTAAAGTGTTCAGACAAATCACAGAGTTAATTATATATTCTAAAATTATGCAAATAATCTTTTTAGTTGTGAATTAATCAATGCTAATCACTTGAAAAATAGCTTTTAAGTTATTTTTTCTTAGAGATGTGTCAGAGTAGTTGAAATTCAGTTAGTAAGCTTCCTTTTTAAACATTCCATTTTTTTTCTGGCAGATGAAGACTACTTGAATTATTTTGGTGTTGAACAACAGTCACAGTGGGTGATGAAATTAGAAGCAGGTGTAAAACCCCTCAGAGTCACCAGGGTTGTTTTCTGATCACTGGGGCCGTGGATCAGCAATAATTTCTCACACTAAAATGCCTCTCTTTTGTTTAAGAGAAAAAGATACGAATGCAACCTGCTACTTAGAAAGAGGAGTCAGTAAAAGAATGGAATGAATATTGGATGAGGAAGATATGGCTCATCTGTTTATTTAAATTCAAAAGCAACACATTGTCAGCTGTGGGTATTTCAAGTGCACATTAAGAAAAATGCAAACAGAGCAAATGAAATGGCAAGCCTCTCTTATCAGCACACAGTGACCTAGTAACTCTCCATTCATTTGGAAAAGACCTTAATCTAGTGGTGTTAAATCAAGTTTCTGAAGGTCCTTTGGTAATGCAGCTCATCCAGCTTGCTATTGACCTTTTTCATTTTCTGAAAACAACAGAACTGTGGGAATACCATTATAAATGGGAAAATGATCCAAAGCCAGCATAAAGAGATTTGACTCCTGACCTTCTGGACATATCTAGTTGTTACTATTTATTTATTTTTCAGATATGATTGTTACTGACAGTGTTTAGCTAGATATTGAGTAGGAAAGCAAAAGGGATTAGGCATTGAGCTTAATAGACTGGGAAGCAGGAACTTGTTCACTTTACCAGGAAGCTGTAGCTTTTCACACTCCAGGGGATCATAGCTTTGGCCCATCAAGGGAATTAATATGCCTCTCTTCCTTCTTCCAGTATCACACTGTAGGGGGTGCAGGAAGAGGTGCTGGACCATAGAGGCCTGCCAGTCTAACTGGGGGATGGACCCTATCTGAAGCCCGCAAAAACTTGGGATGCTGATTGGTCATTTTGAGAAAGCATCTGGTCTATCCCAAACCCAAGCTCCTAATTATAACCCCAGGAAAATAAAGAAGTGCTCTCTCTTGCCTGTGACCCACACTTGCACAGTGTACATACCTGTTCTCTCCATGGCCACGTTGTCTTAACGGCCACCTGACCCATAAGCCTGAATACCAAAGCACAGCAATGGACTACAGCAGGAAACACATGTTAAGCTAGCTGGATGCTGGACTGGACTCTAATGTGAAGCATAAGCACTGAGCACTGGCCTTCATCCTGGTCCTACTGAAGTCAAGATTGGACTTTTTCCATGGATGGAGATGGGACATTGGGAAGTCGAGAGAGGAAGTCCCTTCATTACACAACATCAATAAACTCTACCACAGAGACATATCTTTCTATGTAGGTCTCAGGAAATTCTTTTCCTTTAGATTCCACTGATAACATGCTTAGGGATGTATTTTGGAACTGCATTTTGCATAGTGGATATATATTTTTTACTGCTAAATTGTATGTCCAAATATTTGAAACATTTGGTTGACAGGTGAAATGTTCTGTGATGTCCTAAATTAGATTACGACAAGTGGAGAGTGAGACAAAGAGACAAGAGTACTTTACCAGTTCATAACCATGGGCCGACTGAATATAGACCGCCCACATTTCGGAACGGTGCAGCTTTGAACCAACTGAGTAGGGCCGCCTGTGTTCTGCACGTGCATGAACTTTCGGGCCTGTTGCCCGCCACCAGTCAAAGTAGTAAACATTTCTTCCTTACAGACTGGGCGCCTGCCCTAAAACTGCCCTGCTTCCGCTTTTCCCATGCCCCTTCAGTGTAGCCAAAGTAAATTCTTTCAAAACAACGTATTTTCTTCTTCCCCAAGACACGATATATAAAAGAGTTCATCAGCTCCAGGACAACAGACGTGCTTGCTGCTCCATCTGCCTCTGCTGCTGGGGATTTCAGTTTGGTCCTTTTCTGGCCAGTATTTGGCTCAGTAAACCCTCTATTTCCAGAAATCTTTGTACTATAAAATCTTTTATTAACATGGGTATCAAAAACTTTTTTTTTTTTAGCTTGAAAATTCCTAAAATTTATTGCTCATAGGCATCTGATGTATTTTGGCAAGTCTATGATTTTTCCTCTTCCTTTCCAAATAAGGCATTATTTTTCTTTTTTGTAAAAAAAAAGTTTTGAAATGTAAATTTTTGTTTCCTTTGATGGTTCTTACAGTCTATGATTTTTAAATTTAGTAGTTTTATACGGCTTGAAAGGCTGAGTAATTGTAATAAAATATGGTTTGATTTCTCCACTGGATACTTATACTAGGTCTGTCCAGAAAGTATCCATCCATATACTATGAGAAATAGCGGGATTTATTGAATAAAATACAATATACAAGAAACATTATACATAGGGCAATGACACCTCAGTCTCCTTCAAAGAAAGCACCTTGCGACCATGTTCAGATCTCCTAGTGTCTCTTCCACTGTTCAAAACTCTCTACAAAATCATTTGTTGGATTGTTATTAGCTGCCTCATCTATCTTCCTGAATCTCATCGATGGTCTGAAATCTTTTACCTTTCAAAGGTGATTTTAGTTTTGGGAAAAGACAGAAGTCTCAGGGCTCCAAGTTTGGGCTGTAGAGCATCTGAGCCACCTAAATGATTTGATGTTTCACCAAAAAACTGTGCATGAGATGTGATACATGAGTGGGCACATTGTAGTGCCAAAGCTGCCAATCACCAGTTGCCCATAGCTGTGGCCATTTTTGTCATATTGCATCACTCAACTGCTAAAGATCATTGAGGTAGTAGATCTTATTAATTGTTTGATGTGGAGGGGCCTGCTCATGATGGACAATACCTTCCTTATCAAAAAACACAGTTAACATGGTCTTGATCTTGCTGCAATTTTGCTATGCCATCTTCAGATGTGGAGAACCAGGCCATTGGGACAACTGGGCCTTCATTCTAGATCATATGAGTAGCCATAGAGCCCCAATTCATCTCCAGTTATGACCTTCTTGAGTAAACCTGGTTCATTGGTAGTGGTTTGAATCAAGTCATTAACAACTTCAGCACGATGCTCTTTCTGCTCTGGTAGCAGAAGCTATGGAATGCATTTTGCCATGACTTGTTTCATGGAAGACCCTGCATCAAAATCTCAGACATGATAGTTTTTGGAATCTCTAGATCAGCTTCTAGTTCTCCCACTATCAGTTGTTGATCTTTGTTGATTGCAGCCTGTACACATTCAACATTCTCAGATGTTCTGCTTATTTCAGGCCTTCCAGAATGTGGATCACTTTCAACAGATTCTAGAACATTCTTTGGAACATTTGTGCCTCACTTTTATTTGTGCTGCACTCATTGCATCGGCCCTGAAAGCTTTCTGAATCATATGAAGAGTTTCCGTGGAGGAATGTTCCAGCATAATGCAAAATTTGATGCAGATTTGTTGCTCTACTCCCTCAGTCCTTTTGAATACTATGGCCACATAGTACAAACGCTCACTCAATGGCATCTACCACCTCCACAGAGTAGTACAGTGAGGTTGTCATTGTTTACACATGCATGTTCCAGTCCATCTTCTTTGGCTGCCAAGGTTACATCGATATTGCGCATACTGTTCTCATTATATTGACAATGGGCCTGCAGATTAACTTTGGGTACCTAAAACCTAATACAATATTTGTAATCCTCTTTTCCCAGAAGGGCTAAGGAGAGAAAAATTTTTAACTGTTGAATCTTAGCTGCTCTAGGAATGACTGCAAATACATTTGTTTTTCAAATAAAATCTTAGATGAATCTTTAAAATACTGTATTGGTATATTAATATTCCAGAATTCCTTATACATTGCAATTGCAAGTGTTTTA
This sequence comes from Tonatia bakeri, assembly GCA_004024845.1. Classification (NCBI taxonomy): domain Eukaryota; kingdom Metazoa; phylum Chordata; class Mammalia; order Chiroptera; family Phyllostomidae; genus Tonatia; species Tonatia bakeri. Next base: position 30,471 of record PVIA01005082.1, read on the forward strand.
AAAAAAAAGAGCTAGGTCCCAGTTTTGTAAAGTTATCCTTGATAAAATAGAATTCAAATTAGTCAGCTAACTTTAGATGAAAAGTTTTAGATTTTGGAAACAAGGAACACAACACATTTTCTAGTACTTAATAGTTTCAAATACTGCCAGAACCTTGAAATGTTGGCACTCTTTTGTATGGTAACCTAGGAAATAAAAAAGATCATTAATTTGAGGAAACAGAGAAGAAACATTCTAATGACTAGAAAGGTGGGTATTGTATTTTACCAAAGCTAGACTGATTTTTTTTTGTTTACCAATCATTTTAACTTTGTTTCAGATGGCTAGAGAAAAAAAAATTTCTAAAATAAAGAGGCATGACATAGAATGTTTGAAGTCTTACTTCACTTTTCATTTATTATAGTCATTTCACTTTCATTTATTATGTATAGATTTCCTTGTTTTGTTGACAGTTTATTATGAAAACAAATGGAATATGAGAAACTGGGAAGCTATGATTGAGAAAAGTAAGATGGCTTATTACTGTTCTAAAACTGCTTAAATATTTAACAATATTTTTCTTTTGGCAATAAAATAAAAACAAAAGAAACCTATAAAAGTGTAACTTGCAGTAAAAGTAATTATGGAGATTTTTCTGGTACTCAAAGGTTGAGGTTGGTCAGTTTCACTAGACCCATTACCAAATTTTCTGGCTTATTTCTATGCCTACACTAGATACCTAGATCAATTCTTTCCAGCATCTGAGATGTGAAACTCTGCCTTGTCTTTTGCATCCAATAGCACTTTAATCACACCAAGGAAGGACTCAATGTAATGTACTTCAATAGCCTTAACCCCACTTTCATTTTCTGAAAATGTCTGTAAGTTGGCCATCGTGTGCTGATTTTCCTATATCTAGCCTTGTATTAAAACCGAAAATCCCAGGTCTGGAGAGAGGCAAACCAGAATGGTTGGTCACCCTAGAATCCTTCATACTCAAAGGCCATCCAGATTCCAATAGTCCTCTCTTATAAACTTCTCTGATGTGCAGGTATTTTGACTTCTTCAGACACTCAAGAATGTGGGGTAATTTTTATTTTAAATTTCTGAGTGAAAAATAAAAACGCCTTTTTTCTAAAAAGTTTTGTTGCACAGATATTTATTAGTGGCATAGAAGGCATGGCATTTACTTGACATTCCTCTGACTTGTGCTCCTCCTCAGTGGTTGAGCAAGGATTTTCTCTGAGTTGCTTTCTGGTGACAATGCCTCCTAGTTGCTTATGTTTGGGCAGCAATTATGCCCAGCCTATGGGGCTCTCCACTCCTGGCTGGTCAAAGAGTGGTTCCTCTGTCAATAGAACTCACAGAGGATTCCAGGAGACTGGAGAATGTGCATCCGTTGTTCTGTCAAACTCAACAGTAGGTTTTAAAAGTGCTCTGAATGGCAAGCTGAATTCTTACCCTGGGTCCTGGCCACACTTCTGTCACCATTTGACTCAAAGTCCCAGCCCCTGTGTTTGAGTCTTACACTGGGGAGAAATCAAATGAATGTCTTATCTGCGTTTTGTTAAGGTGATGTGATGTGTCCATCCAGCATTTTAAAGAAACTTAAACACAAAAGGGCATTTATTGGTTCACATACTTAAGAGGTCCAGAAGATATACTAGCTTCAGACAAGGGTGGATCCTGGGGCACAAATATTGTCACGAGGACTCAAATCTTTCATCATTTGGCTCTGCTTTCCTCTGCACTAGCTTCATTTTCTGATTGGCTTATTTGATGTGGTGGACCCTGCTGGTGTGAGTTTCTTTGTGTTTTCAAGCTAAACAAACAGTAAATAGAGTTTCTGAGCCTCTCCTCTTCCATGGCTCAGTAAAACTCCCAGGGTTGAACATCACTGGATGAACCCACTCAACATTTTTGAGTTTATGCAACTTACAACGATGTCTTCTGCCATATGGTCTGACCTTAATCTTGGCACGTAGGAAAGAGAGCACCTCAGAAAAGAGGTTTATTCCAAGATAGATCTTTAGGCCCAAGTGAAGGCTTAGCATAGTGACAGGGACTGCAGATTGAGTACCTGACCACTACCTGTTTCCCTGGACACACAATCAGGACATGCTTTCCAGTCTCCCTTGCAATAAAATGTGCTTATGTGACTGAGGTCTAACTAATAAAATATAAATGGAAGTGCTATTACTTCTAGGATTGGTATATGAAAACATGCCATTTGCCATCTTCCATGTTCTTTCCAATCTCTGGCTTGGTGCAGATGAGCACAGCCATCACTGAGGATTACAGGGCCGCAGGACAGGCACATGGGTCCCTAAAAAACTGTTTGAAGGGAAGGGGCCTTGGAACAGGGAAACCCACAGTGACTTTTATATGAGTGGGAAATAAATTTCTATTTTTGCAAGCTACTGAACTTTTGAGTTTTGTTTATACAGTCCCTAGTGTTACTTTAAATAATACACAGAGTGTTTAAAGGAAGTCTCTAGAATCAGGCTGCTAAAGCTCAAGTCTTGGCTGTTTTACAGGTTGGCTGAAAGTTCTTTAGCAAATTGTAACCTTTCTGTGCCTTAGTTCTCTTATCAAAATGATGATGGTACCTACCTCATAGCATTGTTGTAAGGATTAAATTATTTATTATGTATAAAACATTCAGAAGAGAGCCTGGAATGTAAGAACTAGTATTTTTATTATTATTTCATGAGTCTGGGTTTGTATAGTATTTTTACTATGTATTTCTGTACAGCAACTATTTTTTCTGATTGGCCATAATTTTTCAATGTTGCTACAGTGGATCTTATTTATGAGTCACTTGTCTCTAAGGTTCAGACTTTGCAGCCACACATACTATTGCCAGGTCCTGCAACACTCTCGTAATTGCCATTGTTTCTCCAACTTAAAAACAACTTCATTGAGATATAATTTACATACTACACGATTCAACCATTTAAGATGTGAAATTCATTGGCTTTTAATATATTCATTGAATTGTCTATTCATGAGGATATTTTTTTTTCTATATTTCTGAGGGCCACTACACTTGCAATGTTTCAGAGGTTTGTTACAACCATGACTCCAAATTCTAATTTGTCAAGTCCCCTTACTGAATTCCATGCTAAGATCTCTATGAGATTTAGCTCTGAGTAATGGCTCTCAGCTAGTTGCACTTTAGCCATTCATCCTCAAAATATACTGTTTCATTCAGTGGGACAGTGTTTGTTTCTCTTGCTCGTTAAGTGCTTCTATTTTCTTAAGTGCTTCTTTTTACTCCTCCCCCACCTTTATTGAGATGTTATCGACATATAAGTAAATTTAAGACATACAATGTAATGATTTGATGCACATATATACAGCAAAATGATCATTACAAATGTTAGTTAACACCTCTAATCACTCACATTATTAACAGTATTTTTGCATGTGGTGATAACATTCAAGATCTACTCTCTTAACAACTTTCTAGTATCTAATTCAGTGTTATTGATTATAGTACCCATGCTGGACATTAGACCCTCAGGACTTCTTTATTTTATAACTGGGAATTTGTATCTTTTGATTAATATCTGCCCATTTTCTCCACTCCCCAGACCCTGATAACCATCATTCTAGTATCTACTTTTATGTATTTAGCTTTTTAAAAATTCTGCATATTAATGAGAACATATATTATTTGTCTTTGAATTATTTCATTTAGCAAAATGCCCTCAAAGTCACTGCATGTCATTACAAAAGGAAATGACATTTTTAAGGCTAAATAATATTGAATTTTGTATGCATGTATCAATTCATTTTCTATTTCATCCATTAGTCCACTGATGGACGTGTAGTCTGTTTTCATGTCTTGGCTATTGTAAATGATGCAAACATGATCATGGGGGTGCAGCTATCACTTTGTGATGGTGTTTTTATTTCATTTGAATCATGTGGTAGTCATACTTTTAATTTTTTTGAGAAACCTTCATATTGATTTACAGTGGCCATACCAATATATGTTTAGTATAAGGTTCTTTACTGGTCCAAATGCATCTGCCAAGATGAACTGATTTTCCCCTTAAAGATTTCAAGGATGGATTGAAATCTAACATCCAGTCTGAAATTTTCCAATTGATTTACTCACTCTAGTAAGTCATACAATAAACTTCTTTACTCCTCTGGACCACTTAATATAAAATATTTTTTTTCCTGTCAAGAGCTGTGACTCTACTCTCAGTAGTTTCAATGACTTTCTTGACTACCAGGTGACATTCCAAGGACTATGTTTTCAACAAAAGGGAGGGTAAACTCTTGATATAGTGTGAGAATGGAGATTTGATTTCTTAATTCTAGTATTCAGTTCAAATATCCTTGATGAGCCACCAATTATAAGCCAGAGATCCCTGGGTCCTTTTTGCACCAGACTGACACAGCTCTGACTCATGGCATATGGCTGATCCCTATGCCAAGTGCATTTTGCAAGGCACAACTTACATAAGGATATGCAGTGATTTACTTAAATCTCCCAGTTTCATCTTATTTTCTCAGCTTCGTGGTATCTATATTCCCGAGGTCAAAAAGACTGACTGGGTCTGCCTCTTATTGACCTTAACAGAAAATCTACTTGAAATACATTGTGCTATTTTGTGGCTTTAGTGAATATTTGCAAGGAGTGGGAGCAGGGAGAACATCTCACAAAGTGAGTGGATGGATACCTTCCTCTCGTTGACTCCAACTTTGCTTCTTCTTTTTGTTGTGGTAGTTCTCCTCCTCTTAATTTAGACAATTTTATAACTGTCTAAAAGCCCCACTCCTGATATGGATCCTTCCTTGCTGCGCTTAATGCTAGAATTTGTAGTCAAAATTGTACACTGTAATTCACTCCCCTTAGAGACAGCCTTGAGCCAGAAGATTTTGCAAATGTCCACATTTCCTCTCATCTTCAGGGAAATCTAGTAAATAAACTTTTCTCAATCTCTTTACAAAATAAATAATCATCAAACATGTTTTATAAAGGTCAGAGAGTTTTAAAATATTTTCAAGGGACCTTATAGGTTGCAGATGTTCAAAAATAAAAGAAAAATGAATTAGAGATTCATAATGTGGTATGAATTAAAAATTTAACAGATTCTTTGATTTATGTCAAAATACGTGACATGTCAAAAGACCATGGATTTCGGGATTGTGTCATTTTCATCACCATGAATAAAGTGCCATTTAATGTGTCATTGGAAATTAAGTAATAAAATGATTTGGCATATGAAAAAATTAAAACAATAGTTTTTCTTCCTGCTGTCACAACTCAATTGGATACCAATTGTCTGTAATTGCAAATCTCTCAATGGAAATTTCAGCAAATGGCTGCCTAGCAGCGAGGTGGGGGAGGATTATCTCTAAGGTGAATATGAATATTAATTACCAGCCTTGTATCAGGAAGAAAAGCTATGAGTGGTTTATTCTTTTTTTATTAGGATTAAAAATATGCACAGCCATAGGAGAATTTGTCAGAAATAAAGACTCAAATCTAATACATTCTCAAGAACATTTTATATGTGACCACACTATTATAGTTGTCCCATTTTCCCCCTTTGCCCCACTCTGCCCAGTATCCCCATTCCCTCCACCAAGTCCCCCTTAGTTCATGTCCATGGGTCGTGCATATAAGTTCTTTGGCTTCTCCATTGCCTATATTATTCTTAACATCCCCCCGTCTATTTTGTACCTACTATATATGCTTCTTATTCCTTGTACTTTTTCCTCCATTCTCTCCCACCCCACTGATAACTCTCCATGTGAGCTCCATTCCTGTGAATCTGTTCCTGTTCTAGTTGTTTGTTTAGTTTATTTATTTATTTTTTTTAGATTCTGTTGTTGAAAGTTGTGAATTTGTTGTCATTTCATTGTCCATAGCTTTGATCTTCTTTTTCTGAGATAAATCCCTTTAACATTTTATATAATGAGGGGTTGGTAATGATGAACTCCTTTAGCTTTACCTTGTCTGGGAAGCACTTTATCTGCCCTTCCATTCCAAATGATAGCTTTGCTGGATAGTGTGATCTTGGACGTAGGTCCTTGCCTTTCATGACTTCAAAAACTCCTTTCCAGCCCCTTCTTGCCTGCAAGATTTCTTTTGAGAAATCAGCTGAAAGTCTTAGGGGAACTCCTTTGTAGGTAACTGTCTCCTTTTCTCTTGCTGCTTTTAAGATTCTCTCTTTATCTTTAACCTTTGGCATTTTAATTATGATGTGTCTATACTTAATAAAAAAAGAGAAAGAAAAATAATGATCAATGCATATAACTATAGCAGTGATGGATTTCCCCAGGATTCTTTAAATCTATTATTATCAGAAGATTATTATTCCCATTGTTGACTATTGAGGGCATTATCTCACATTGGAATACTCCCTCATCAGAAAGAAACATGTCACTTATACATTGGAAATATAATATTCTTTAGTACTAACATTTTCTTCTCTAGTCCTACTGTTACTAAGACACCATTGTTTTTGAGTCCTTGCACTGGCTGAAAGACAAGCAGGAGCAGGATTTTGCATTATACAAAGGAAAATAGTTTAATATTGAATTGGCCAACTCAGAGGTGAGTAGCTAATGCTTGAGACCCAACTTCCTGATGGTGATGGTGTGTAGATCATGTATTATATAGGCAAAATCACAAGACACCCTGAGTTGGCTCAGTGTGGTGCTGGAAGTTGATTGGTTGGAGGTGTTGTAAGGGTAATAAATAATTTCTTCAGGTCTTGAGGACAGCTCTGAGGTCTGATCAGTGTCCCGCTATCTGGTCTCAGGAAAGTAGTCAGGGGGTCATTCTACTGTAGGGCTCAGGAGCTCAAATATAACATAGGTCTAGGGGTTATCTTTAGCTTGCTATAGGTCCAGACCTCGTGATCATTAGTTCATGGCTATTGTCTTCTACTGCCTTGGGTGTTGCCAATTATCTGTGTCTCTAAGGGTTATGTATAGAGAGATGATTTCTAGGACTAGGGTTTAAAACTGAATTTCATTAAAGTCATAAAGAACTTAGGTTTCACTACTCTAAAACTAGAAAATAGCATATTTTATTAGTTACCAGTACTTCAAAATAAAACAAACTGGGTTCTCCATCTCTTTCTGCTGTTCTATCTCTTTCTCAGTGTAGCACCCATAGTACATATACAAGACCTACTCTCCAAAACATACACCCTTAGAGAATCTTTACTGGATTCTTTCCGCCTTGACACAAAGTGTAACTGGGGATGTCCTTCTGTTGAAAGACTTTTGAGATCCTGTTGTAGTGGGCTGAAAGGGGATGCCCACAGATTCCAGATCCTACTCTCTGGCTCTTATATGGTAATGTGCCTTTGAAGATTAAATTAAAGATTGTGAGATGCGACCATCATGGATTAGCAAAATAGTCCCACAATGCATCACATGTATCAAAACAAGTGAGACAGAGGGAGAGTTTATACACACACGGAAGGAAATATGAGGATGGAGACAGAGAACGGAGGGACGCAGCCACAGGCCAAGGACTACAGACTTCCGCCAGCAGCTGGGAGAGGCAGGAAGAGATGCTCTCCTAGAACTGCTCTGCCAACCTAAAACCACTTTCTCAGATATTGACTCTAAACTGGCAATCAAGAAACAAAATCCTCAGAGAGAACCTTTGACCCACCCCCTTTCCTGATTTAGAGATTCAGATGGAAAGGCCTGATGCAGGAAGCCTGAATCTTAGCATATTCATCTGTCCTAATTTGAATTGAGAATGGTAGATAAGAAGGCTCCAGGCAGGAGCTCAGTGGTTAGATACCCACTTTGTCCCAATGAAGCAAAATTTTACCTGCCGTGTAGTTCTGCTTTCACAACTATCAATAAATTTCCCATTCTTACTTTTGAAATCTAAGACCCTATTCACTACCCCTTTTCTCCTTTGTCCAATATGTCATATATACCCGCTTTTGCCTCACTGTCTTCATTTTCTTATGAGAATTCTCCCTGCACGAGTATTAAAATTTTATTTTCTCTTGTTAATCAGCCTCCATAATTGAATTATTCACTTACCTAGAAGATCTTAAAAGGTAGGAGAAGAAACTGTTCGTTTTTTTTTTAAGCCATCCCGGCAGCCTCCAGACAGAGCACGCCCTGCCAACAATGGGTTCAGTCTAGCAGAACTGATTTCAAGCTCTTACCTCCAGAACGGTGAAAGAGCACGCTTCTGTTGTTTTAAATGATTTGTTACTGCAGCTGCAGGAAACTAATATATCTGTCATCTATCAAATATGGTATCAAACTGTATAAAAATATACAATTTTATCAAGTTGAATAAAATATACAATTATCTCATGTTTTTACTAATCAAACTTCCAAAGGCAATTTACTATGATTCAGAATTTTCTTTTTTAAAACTTCTTTGCCAGTCAGATAGAGAAATGAGCAAAAAACTGGAATATGACATGATTAAAATGTACCAAAATGTTATTGGAATGTTTAACTAGCAATATAGGAATAGTCATCTCAAAATAAATAAATAAAGCCAGGCTACTATTAGTGTGTACTACAAAATTATATAAATATCATCAAGACTAATTAAACTTTCATTATGCATCATAGATTCTTAGATTACATTAAAAAGTTTTACCTTTTTATAGAGTGAATATATATTCAAGATTGTAATTTTAGACATAATTCTTTCTAAAACAACAGAGTATAATTCATCTCTTCCAATATATGTTACTAAAGAATAATCTAAAATAAATCAGATTTATAAACACTGTTTCTTAAAAAACAACTTTGTAGATTCTCTAAAAATGAATTTGGCAGAAAGGTAATAGAATGTTTATTTACAAATGTAGAAAATAATTTAAAAAGCAGCTATAAAGTTCACTTTTTGAAAGATGTTACATTCAAAATAATTGGTGAGCTGGCTGATAATAAGTATGGAAATACTTAAAGTAAAATTATCATTTAGATTAAAATTGTGAAACTGAATAAAAACACTAAAATAAATGTTTGTTCAGCTTTTATCAAACCTAGCCTCAAGCAGACTAAGAATTTTGGATATAAAGTTTTGCTTTTTAGTATGCCGTGTTTTAACACAGTGATGAGTTTATTGATATGCACTGATGGGGTGAGAAGATAAAATTCAATAGCATGCCAGAGTACTTACTGCATCCACAAAGTACAGGAACTTTTAAATAAAGTACTAGTGAATAGAATTAACTGGTTTATTATAAAAATAATTATGCATGAACAAATTATTTTCTCAGGGATTCAGATAATTTAATCCAAATGAGAAAAAATTTAACAAATAAGGCGCAGTTAAAGAAACATAAATAGGTGACTCGGGGAAAAAAAAACAGTTAAAATAATGAAAGGAGTAATCACTATAATTATTCTTTAAAAATATAAACTGAAACATTTTTCTCTTTATCTTTTCCCAAACAAGTTATCTATGATTATTATTGCCACTTTAGAAGAAACTCAATGACAGCAAGTATGTCATGAGATAAGACCTCTCCTACTTATTGGAATATCATTTAAGACAACACATTTAGAAAATTATTTGGCAATAGTTCCTAAGAGTAATAAAATATTTATATTCTTTGACCTAATAACTCTACTTCTGGGAATCTCTCCTATGAGAATAATTTAAAATGCATATGCCTTTTGCTCAAAGATATTTATTGCAGCATTATGAATTTTGGAAATAACTTTGTATGTTCCAAAACAGGGAGGTAGTTAGGTCTAGTATGTTCGCATTTGGCAGAACAAAAAGAATAGCTGGGGTAAAGATGTGGATATGGGCAAAAGAGGAATCCATACAATAATATCAAAAGGAGAACATAAATTTGTTGCAGGGCTTAGCTACGAACATAAGTATCTAAATATTTGTGGTAGGTTAAATAAAAGCTCACAAGCAAGTTTACTTTCTAATCCCCCAGAACCTGCGAATTTACCTTTATGGTGAAAGAGATTTTGCAGATGTGTTAAAACTATGTGTGCATAGGAGTGTGTCCCTGGAGTGGCCTTACCCATCAAATCAATTCCTGAGTCCAAGATTTTGGGATTGGAATTCAGTATAAATGAAAATTTAAAATGTAAGAACATGCTGTGCCCTTTAATGCTAACAAGTACTTAGAAAAACACATACCATCAATCTGCTGACAAAAAAAAAGAATCAACAAGTGAAGAGAACCAGTGATCAAAGGCTATTGGGAAGCAAATGGATGCCACCTGCACCCTACATCCACCTCCACCCCTAAATTGACCTCTGCTTTCTGCTTTAGATTCTTAGAAAGTGGCTTGGAATCCATTGGATAAAAACTGTTCTCTCATGCTGTGAGGGGTTCTTGATGCCTGCATCTAAGTGATTCCAGATTGAAACAATTCTACTTTGGAGAAGAAATGTTTATTTTAAAGAGCTATAAAAAACATAAAAACAATTCCCTTTTCAAGCAATTTTTAAAGTTCTACATTCTGTTTTAAACTCTTTTAACAAAAAATTAAAATAATATGCCTGAAAATAACTAGGGGGTTTGTCTGTTGGCAAGTTCTCATTAAGGAAAGTTAAAAGTATATAAGTTTTGGGTCTACTAGTGGATTGACCAAAAAGTCTGTATATTTTTTCTGTAAAATAAAAGACACATTTTTCATTTTCACCAGGCAGTTTATTGATTGGATATTGTCCATATACTGGCTATCTCTCGAGTGGTGTATTGTTGATTGTTCTCCATTAAGGTCTCGATTTGATTGCTATCAACTTCAGCTGGTCTACCTGGCTGTGAAGCATTGTCCAGCGAGAAATCTCTAGCACAAAATTTCGCAAACCACTTTCGATGCATTTTATCAATTGCAATACCTTCTCTATACATTGCAAAATTCTTTTCTTTTCAGTTGTGTTTTTACCTTTCTTGAAATAATATAGTACAATATGCTGAAAATGTTGTGTATTTTCTTCTATTTTCAATATTAAAATGGCTACACAAAAATTCACCAATTTTGGTGTTTTTTTAAATGCACGCTGAGTGACAGCTGTCACAATACAATCTAACGAATTGTTCTGAATGATGTTAAAGACAACTGAGCACTTCTAGAGCCATCTTACAGAAAAAAAAACAAATGGACATTTTGGCCAACCCAGTACATTTTAATACACAGTAGCCATCTTCCTTTTTTCAGGAGCTGCATTCCCACTTCTTTTGGGGCTTCTCCCTGCTTCGTTGCATGCCACCCGTGGCCTGTTCCCTTGTAGCATGGTGGACAACTAAACAAAGCCTGGGCACTTGGCATCTTTGTTCTGGGACCTGAACTCTTGATTGGAGAAACACAAGTACATAGAAAGGGCTGGAGCACATTCATTCTAACTGCAGTCAGAGTTTATGAGTCAATGCACTGGCATGAAAACATTAGGGAGTTACTGTGACAGTTAATTGACTTGGTGTCACTCTAATGTGAAGCCTGTGCTTGACCATTAATTAGACAGCCTTAGGGAAAATGAACTGTTCAAAAGAGAAAATAGTGGCAACACAGAAAAACGGAGAAATAATTAACAAATCCCAAGTTTCAGGGCATTTGGAAATGTTAAATGTTACCTACCAATTGACATTTTAGTTCAAGAACACTGGAAGAACCATTATGCAAACAGATGTTTGAGGTGGTAACTATGTAAAAAGTTATTGAGTAAAAAGAGGAAGTTTTTCTCAGACTCCAATTACTTGTTAACATTAATGGACAAATTAAAATAATTTGAGTACTACTCTAATAGTTTCAAGTGCTCCATTCCTCTTATAAAAAATTTCTCCACTTAATGTATTAGGTTAGTCCTCTGCTTGTGGTGCCTTTAATAGCTTGAGAAACTTTTTTCTGTCTATTTACATTTGACAATAGTTATATCCAATTCTTTACAAAAGAGGATCTCAGAGAACACTTACAGAGTATTATTTGAAGTTTTGGCACCCCTGCACTAACAGGGGTGTGGGGAAAAGGGAGGTTCCTCTGTCTAGGCAGCACAAGTTTGACTCACGCTGTCTTTCTGTCACGTTAGCTAGCAATGCGTCAAAGGTGTTCCACCTCTGGAATGTCAAATTCAAAACTGTGCTTGCTGACTAGACCTAGCCCTGAAACATGCCAGCTCACTCATTTGGTTAATCCCAGCAGTAAGCTTTTCAACCTCAGCATAACCTTGAATATACGGATTCCCCCATATCATATTCATTTAGTCACAAGTATTTGTCAAATGCCTACTGCATACCACACCAGGTTCTGCCACTGGGAAGAAGACACTAAACAAGACATACAGACTATTTCCTCAATGACATTATACTTTAGAAAGTGAAGAAAAAAATAACAAATATTTATTTATTACACATTTGGTAGAAATAAGTGATATCAAAAATCTAGCAAAAATGGTGTAGAAAGTGATACGTGTGGCTCTTTTAGAGTGCAGTAATTAGCTCTTATAAAATATGGCTGCAAAACAAAAAATAACTTTAAAATTTCAGTGACATATTACATAGTTGTTTGTAGGTTGGCTGGAGCTTGGTGATCTAGATGCTCCTGGCTAGAATTGGTTTTATGTTTTAGGTTGGGTCCAGTTCTTCTCCATATTTTTCAGTTTTCTTAAATTAGCAACTACTTATGTAATCATTTGTCATGCAAAAGGTAGCGATGTGAGGGAAAGACCAGACGCCTGCACTGGCCTACAGTGTCTGAGGCATTATGGATGAGATACGAGATAAATTCACATGGACTACCAAGTCCTGTGGAGGAAAAGGGATGGCACGGCTACTCTCTCAAGGGGAGAGCACCTTGCAGAGGCCTGGCCACTCCCTCAAGAGGAGAGCACCCCAACCCTTGCCTTGACAGGTTTTTATTGGGATCAGTTTGCACAGCAATACAGGTAAAGTTCATTAATCATTGTCAGGCAGTAAGGATCAAACAATAGATAGCATACAAAGAACTATGAGGGCTTATTCTGAGTCAGGGTCTGTTAGCTAAAGGGCTACAAAACTTTGGGAAACAAACTCATTTCCTGCTCAGACCCTTATAATTTAATGGAGAGCATTCTTAGCAAAGCAGGTTTCATAGTATTTTATATATTCTTTCTTAGGCCTGATCACCAGGGAACCTGCCCTTTCCAGCACAGGGCTGCACCACCCTCTGTCATTGTTTCAAGCTTAAATCAGTCAGGGGAAATAAGTCAGCCAAGAGATTAGGAGACTTCTTGCAGACAGAATGAGGACTCAGGCTATGTCAAAGCCGAGGAGTGAGGGTCCATCATCCCCTTTTGCTATAGCCCCCCAAGTCCTTCCCTGGGGCCTCCATGTGATTGTGCTTGTCTTAGGTCATTCCTTCCTTGGGGAATCTTACCTGTCGTTGGCTAACTGATCAAGCACTGGGGGCCAGTTATGGATGAAGTAAAAGGAGCAGAAGCAGTGCTCCTGCCAGGGAGAAAAGCTTTGTTTACTTAGTGGCTTATGGTACTAAGGTTGTTCACTCAGCCTTAGCCATGGGGGGTTACAGCTTCTGAAACCAGGCAGGGCGGTTCCCAACAAAGACCAACTGGGCAATCACATTCTGTTCCTTAGTTTTTGTCAAGTCTGCTAATATCCTCAAAGCAAGCCACGGGCCAGACCCAAAATCAAAGGGCAAAAAAATCAAAGGGCAGAGAAATATACTCTACCCACCATACGCATGCAAAATTGTAGAAGTATAAAATTAATATAGTAAAGAACTGAAACCAATTATTCAATCTACTACTTTGAGAAAGGGGTAAATTTCTTTGAAATTTCATTCAAGACCTGAATTTAGTGCATGAATAAGTGATGTGAATGACTGAAAGCACAACATGTCAGGCAGGGGGAGCAACAACTGCAAAGACTTAGATGCAGGGGCGAGTTAAGGGGTCAACGATTTAATTTGGTATGGTAGAAGTGGCATGACTGACAGAAAGGGTAGCAGAAGGTAAAGCTAATAGATATCAACATCAAAATCATCATATATTTTAAAGTACATGTAAAACAATGAATTTTATTCTAGGTGCATTAAAAAGACTAGACAGTTGAACAGGAAATATATGTAATCAAGTTTCTGTTTGTAAAAGATTACATGCAGTGAGGTTGAGAATAGACATTGGGAAAAGTACAAGAATGAAAACAGTAAAAGTTGTTTGCAGAAATATTAGGGAGAGATGACAATGACTCATACTGGGGTACTAAAGGTAAAAGTGATAAGTAGAATTCTTGATACATATTGCTGGAAATCCTCATATTATGTGATGATGGTTTGGATATAAGATGTGAGAGAAGATCACATCTTCTCTCACATCTTATATGTGAGAGATGATGGCTTGGATATAAGATGTGAGAGAAGATCAAAGATCACTGCTAAGATTTTAGTCTGAACAACTTGGAAACTGGTATGCTATTTATTAAATGGGAAAAACTGAAGGAAGAATAACATTAGTGGTAAGGATGTAGCATTGTCCCATATAGTGTACATTTGAGATGCTTTTTGGACCTCAAAATAGATTTTAAGTGTCAGGGGGATGAAAACAAAATAAATCAGTGCCAAAGAGATAAATTTGGGACCTATCAGAAAATAAATGGTATTTAAAGCCTTAAGACTTGAGATTATTTAGGGAATAAGAACAAAGGTCAATAATTCAGCTGTGAGTGCTTTCAAAATTATCATTCAAAAAAGAGGTGGTGGAGAATAACAGTGTTACTGAGGAATAGCTGGTAAGGTAGGAGCAAATCAAAGGAGGTGTGGTATTATGGAACCCAAGTAAAAAAAGAATTTCATGAAAAGAAGAGTGATCAATGTGTGTCAGGTGCTGCTAGGGGGTCAAGATGAAGATTGAGAATTATCCGCTGATACTTTGTGAGATGGAAATCTTGTGTGCTTTCTACAGGAAAAAATTCTGGGGATGGGTGGGTATGAAAACTTACTAGAAGTAATTAAAAATAGAGAATTAGAACTAATATAATTACAACAGTCAGTTCTTTGGAATATTTCCAGTTTGTTACTCCCTTTTACTTTAACATCCGCTTTATGCCTTACTTTATTTCCTATTTATTTTAGATTATATGATTACCATTTCCCGTCCATTTTAATTGCCTTGCTAGTTTGCTTTTTCACTCATATACTCAACAAAACACAAATCTTGACCCATAAATCTACCATCTTTTTATTTCTATATTCAGACAGTTGAGCCCTGCTGAAGGAAATCCCAGACTTACATAGACCAGCATCTTGAAAAATTTATATCATCAATAGCATCTGTCATTCTCCCTGTGTTCTTTTAGTCATTTGTCTCTCTATTGCACACATCTATAATGTAATTGGTCTACACATGAGAGAGAAATATTCCTTTGTAAAATCTTTCTGTCTCAGTCTCACAAAGTCATTTCTCCCACCTCCTCAGTAACCTTGCTCTGTCAATTCTCTTTTTCTCATGTCTTTAAAATCACCCTCCTCACCAGCTCTTTTCCATCAGCATTTCATTATTCTCATTGACTTTCATCACAAATACAACATTCCCTTATCTCCTTTCTACTCCAATCTCTCACTCACCTTACAACCACCAGATATCTTTAAAGGACTGTATCCACTAATTATGGCCATATTTTGCTTTCCATGTCCCATTCTGATTTCTTTAGTCTGAAACCCATTTTCATCTGCACTCCTTTAAAACCAGCAAGCCTTTTAGGTTGTCAGCTTCTTCTGACAAACTAAATATCAGAGCAATAGGATGTTTTTTCCCAAGCATTTGACACTGTTGAACAGTCACTGCTCCTGGAATCTTCTTCTTTAGCATTTGTGATGTCACACTTAGTTTATTTTCCTCCCATCTTCCTGGCTATTAAACATCTAAGTAACTGTCATAGCTGGCTCTCTTCTCTTTTTTTATGTTACATACTGGTGTTTCTTAAGGTTCCATCTGAGTTTTTATTCTTTTATCTCTTTGTGTTCTACTACTGTATGACCTCATTCACTATTATGATTTTAATAACCATCTGTATTCTGATGCCTCATAGATGTTATCTTCCCAGACATGTATATCACATCTAATATTCTCCTGGATATCTCTACTTGGCTGTTCCTCTGACAATTTAAGCTCAGTACTTAAATCTCTCTCTCCTGCAAGATTCTCTATGTCAGTGGCTGGGGTTACCATGCATCCAAATGCCCAAAAAGAAAAACTGGAATAAAATTATGCCCTTTGTTTGCTCTCACACCCGATTAACCAAATCCAACTGATTCTGGAACACCATTAAGTTTTCCAATTCACTCAATACTGTCCATCCTCTGTGGATCTACCCATGTTTAAGAATGCTGTCATTTTTCTTCTGGATTTCTTTGAAGCTAGGGAACTGTCTAACTCAGTTCCCTGCTTTTAGCATCAACTCTTCCATTTATCTGTCATGCAAATATAATGTCATTCTCCCTGTCTCACACTTCTAATGTCTTTTACTTCATTTTTTTTCTTGGTAGATTTCAAACCTCTTTGGGCTTTGTTTATACTATTAACTTTTTTGAAGACCCCTTTTTATTTATTTCTTATTCTACTAGAATCTAGTTATAACCTGCATATCTTTGAGATTTTAGCTAAGATGTTATTAATTTCTGGGTATTTCTCACCTCTCAAATTCTTAGTTACTCTCTTTATAACACTTATCACACTGAATTGTGTAACCATATATGACTATTTTCTTTAGTGTGTACCCTTATAACCTTAGGGACTCTCTTGCCTGTGCTCCTGTTGTGTTTCTAAAATCCCTGAAAAGAGTTAGTGCAGTTAGTCATCAAATATTTTTCTGAAGGTCCACTATGAGGCCAGGCAATACTTAAGTCTCTAGGGATAGATAAGTGAAGGAAATGGAGTGCCCACAAGATTGTGAGATATTCAATGAACATGCAAACATACACATAATTTCAGGTACAGATAAATGCCAAAAGCAGTCAAACAAAAAAGTTTGGCAATCCAGGGAGAGGGGAGGAGAGACCGTCATTTTTACTTCAGAGATTTGTGAAGTGAGGTCTGAATGGTGAGGAAAAGGTGGCTATACAGTAATTTGGAGAAAGCAATTTCCAAGCCAAGAGGATATCACACTAGTGACTTGGCATGAGAGCAAGCCTGGCATATCTGAAGGCAGAAATGAGGCTCTCATGACAGTAACATTAATCAGAGGGCCGAAAAGAAGAGTTCACAGGGGTATGCAGGGACATGTCACGCAGGGCCTCATAAGCATGGAAGAAGTTTCGATTTTATTCTGATGGCAGTGGAGAATTATTGAGGGGTTTGAGCCAGATGGTGATCTAGTTTGATCATTAGGTCATTAGTTTATGTGAGTTGAGAGGACTCATATGTTTTCATAAATTAACCTCTCATTTAGTCAGCACAGAAAGCTCTAGGTCTTTCAAAGCTTTCAAAGTGAAACAGCTAGAAGACAAATTTTCTTGCAATTTTTTGATTGCTTCTCAAAATCCAACTCTGTTGCATCATTATATTGATAGACTCCTTGCCGTCTAGGAGTGAACGAAGGGTAACAGCACAGATAGGCCTCACATTATTTCACCAGAGGTAGTCCAGTTCTCCTTCATAGGATGTAATCTCTTTAAAGCTGCAGCTGTTCACCATTATACCCCCAGACCTCAAACAGGACTGAATAGAACTCAGTCACTGTGCATTGAAGTAAGAAGAATCTATGGAGGTAGAATGGAGAATTTTAATCTCCTCTCTTTATGAAGGTTGGTTCTTTATGGAGTCTACTTGTATGCCCCAATGGCTATTACCCATTTACTTTAAAGAGTGGTCCACAGTTCACTGTAATCTCCTGACACACCAGGCAAATTGCCATGTCTCCTTGAAAGATCTGAGTTTTCATACCTTGAACTACAACTAGGTGAGTACTTCTTATTGTTTGCATTTACTTTACTTAGATTCTGATGTGGGGGGTGGGGTTGGAGGAGGACCTAATTAAAATTAGCTTGAAGATTGGATTGAAAAGACTTGATTTTTTTCATTCGCATTTGGAAATGCCAATGATAAGATCAAGAGTTCTAAGGATAGGATAGTGATTGACAGTAATGAGTAACAATTCGGAAAAGAGAAACATATGGCTAGAGTCACAAAACCTTTAATGCTCCAAACATTTTCCCTCTTTTAAAAATTGGCCCTTCTTGCATTATTTTTTTTGTCAGAAGAGTTGTAGCTGCCATTCTTAGCTCAGTTTCTTTTGCATTAATGCTCATGAAAAAACAAAAATGCCAAGCACAAAAGCCCTACATTTACATGTTCAGATAAAAGGCTGAAATCCCAAACACAGAGCGATATTGACAGCTCTGACAGACCCATCTCTGGCTTTAACTGTCGAAGGTGGTTGCATGGAAACACTAACAGTCAAAAATAACTCCTTTTGTTACAAAAAAAAAAAAAAAATAACGAGGAGAAGGAGAATTGAAAGGCTCTGGGACCCACGTGAGAATCACAAAAACTATTCTAAAATTTGGACCTGACATTATCTGCCTATTAATTTTCATTCTAAAATTTTCAAAATGAGCCTCAGAGAAGTTTGCTTCTCAGGTTGCTAACTGAAGTTTAGAAGAGAAAACGGTGGCTTTGTCACAATGGCTCTTTAAAACATTTGATTCTAATATTTCCTACTGAGATTGACATTCTGAACCTTACCTTAACTCTGTCACCATCTTCCTAGATCAGTGCTGAGGGTTCTGTCTCAGCTTTTCAGTTCCACTTTCTCCACTTGACGTCCAGCATTGTCATATGCAGAGCATTACCACAAAGGAAGTTTTTTTTCAGTGATACTTTATGCCATTGTTTGATAAAAACAGAAAGTAGGATGGCTAAATACAATACTTAAAGGCAATTTTTAAGATTCAGGAACAGAGTGATAGTTCTGTGAAACCATTGAACTGGCTATTTAGGAAAGATTTTAACAAGTGGTTGTTTAATGAAATTTTCTATGTTCTAGTGGGATTTATTGGCTGCTTACAACAAGTCTTATTTCTCAAAAAGTTTGACTTGTTTGAAAAAAATAAACATTGTCACAGTTTAAGGATTGACATTCAGCAGCTCTCTTTTTCCTATAAATAACTGTTTATTAAACTTTACCTTCTCACAAAATTTATTTCCTTTCTACCTACAAAACTCTGCCTGAAAATTACCCCTCTCATTAATATTCATTAGAATATTTAGCTACTTAATTTTTTTCTGTTTTTTTTTTTCTATTCTCCAAGCATACTGTTGTACCTTAGGGAAACAGAATCATTCATTTTTGAGCAGCCTTGAGATTTAAGGTACTTTGGGAACTTTTACCAACTGATTCTCTGACTTGTTTCCAACTGATTCTCTGCTGTAGACTAGCTTACTTTCTTAAAAGACAGCCGTCTGATGACATTTGGTTAATGAGTTGATATTTCAGAAGGCAAATAAAATTTGAGGCCATAAAATCTCTTTCTTGGCCCTTGTCCTTACAAAAGGGCATCAGAGTTTTAGAATCTAGCAACATACTGTGATGAAATTTTTCAATTAGTCAATAAAATTTCTGTATTTTTTATTCAACTATATCAAATATTAAGTTTAGTGGATCTAACCCTTAGAAGAGTCCTAGAGTAGGATGAATTATGGTAGGAGGATAGAATCATTAGACCAGGAGAACAGGAGATTTTCTTGGCTACTTGGCACATCCCATATCATGGGAATCGCACTTACTCAAGAAAAAGGAGGCTTCATGAAGATTGTATGAGATCTCGAGTTTCCTTTTAATTTTATCTCCCCTCTGAACACAATAATAACTTACAAGAGTATGATGTGGAGGGGTGTGTACAGCTGAAGGAGTCAGAGGAATATCAAAGGAGATCACTGACTGTCACAACCTGAGTGCCTTTGCCACTATCACAAGCAGGTGAAGCATCATTCTGCCCCTAAGAGCATGCCTTTAAGAGTTGGAACTGAGTTTGAACTCAGACTTTGCCATGAACCAGTTGGGTAGCCTTGGAAATATAGCTACTTTCCTTTGTGTGGCAGGGACCTAATTAGTAAAATAAGGAATATTTGTACAGTTTATCTCATAAGATTTCATGTAGGTTAAATCAGTTAATACCTATAAAGGCACTCACAACAGTAACTGGTGCATGTTGATTATGTCTTCATACTTGTTATTTGTTAATGATACTTTTGATATTTTGTTCATCATAATTTTTGCATTAATACTGATTCTTTAAAATACCTCATGACTTCATTATTGACTCGTGATAATGAGTTCGTTGACCCTTCCTTAAATTTCACACCCCAGGTGAGTGACTTGCTCACTTTACCCTAAGCTTATCCTTATCCTGCCCATAAGTTATTGCCATTACTTGCTTTTTTCATGCCCATGATCAAATTTGAAAAAATATTTATTCAAATAAATAAATATAAATATTTTTTTGTTTTAACCATTACAGTTGTAAAATATATAACACATGGAAAAATTTATTTTTAAAAAGTACATGTCATGGTGACCTAACACAAGATAACTAAATGCGTGTGTAACCACCGCTCACAGCAAAGCAGAGAACATCGGCAGCATCTCACCTCCCTCCCTGCCAGTAATGATCCCGTTCTCACTCCGAAAGGTTGGCCTTCTCCCAGTGTTTGTGGTGATTGCTTCCTTGATTTATTTGATCATTGTACATCTAAGCATGCATTTTCAAACATTATAATTTACTTTTGCTTATTTTTTAAAATTTATACAAATAGAACAATGTTCATACATTATGTATTCTTTTATGTCTGGCTTTTTTTACTCTACATTAGACTTTGAGATTTATCCATGGTGTTGTGCATAGCTGTAGTTTTTTCAATTGCCTTACTGAATAGTAATCTATTATATGAATATATCACATTAATCCATTCTAATGTTCACAAATATTGGGTTTATTTTCAGTGTTTGGCTATTATAAACAATGCTGCTGGAACCATGCTTGTACAAATCTCTTGGGACACATATGGTGCATGTGTTTGCATTTATGTTGGATATGTGATTGAGAGTAGAAATAGTATTAACATTGCTTTTCCAAAGTCATTTTACCAATGTTTATCTGTTTTACTAGCTTGTTAATTCTAATATTTGTCTGCGAAATATTTCATATTTTCCATGTACACACCATGTTAACTTTGATAAATATGTTTAAAGTTGTGATTAATGATGGTTATATATCTTCCTTTCAAATCTTTCAACATTTTATTATTTATCTCCTTAGTGCAATAAGACCACCACCTCTAGTACTATGTTTCATAGAAATGTCTGTGTTTCATTCCCAGTTTTACAAGGAAAACTTTCAATATTTTGTGATTAAATGAGTTATTTGCTCTCAGTTTTGTCAGATGAAGGAAGATCCCTAATATTATAAACATCCACTCATATATTAAATAATTATTATTAAATAAATTTTCTACATCTATTGAGATGGTTATATTATTTTCTTCTTTATTTGGTTAATGTGATAAATTATATTAATGATTTTCTAATGTTAAACAGTATTTATATTCCTGGAATCAACTCAAATTGAAAATGAATGTATCATCCTTTTATATATTGCCGGGTGGTTTGTTATTTTTTTCTTTAGGATTTTTCCATCTACATATATAAGAAGAGATTAAAAAGCTTATAATTATTCTTTCTTGTAATAATTATGTATTGTTTTATACCAAAGTTATCATGAACTTTTGAAAAATGTATCTCAGTGATTTGTTTTACTGTATTTTCAGGAAGATTTTGTATTAACACTGACATTCATTTATCCCTAAGCATTTGGTTGAATTCACCAGAAAAGATATTTAGGCTTGAAGTTTTTCTTTGAGAAAATTTAATTTCTTTTTTAGACTATTTATATTTTCTTTATCTCTTGTTAATTTCAACCATTTGTATTTTTTCTAAAATTTTGACCATTTTCTACAATTTTTCACTTATTGCTCTTCTAGTGGGTTGATTGCAGCTCTCCCTAAGCAGATTTCTACCTGTAGTACCTTTGAATATGACCTTATTGAGAAAAAGGGTCTTCTCATATGCTTACCTTTTAGTTGTTTCTCGATTTTATCTTGCTACAGTTCTCTCATTCTATCTAACTAAATAGTTACTTCTGGAATTTTTTCATTGAAGATTGACTCATTAAGCCTCCATATTTTATATTTCTAAAAGCTGTCCTTATTTCACCTTAATTTTTTAAAAATATGTATAGGTGGGATTATAATTCTAAGTCATCAGTTATTTTATTTCAAAATTTTAAAGATGTCATTTCAATTCTTTCTGGCTTACATTATCCTGTTTAAAAGTCAGCTGTAAGTCTCAGCTGATAATTGTTTTTTATGTTAATATTTTCTGTTTTCTCTTGCTGTATGTAAACTTATTTTTCTTTTATTTTTGTTTTCAGTGCTTTTACCAATGTGCTTTAGGGCGTTGTTTTTTTACTAACTTTCTACAAGTTCTTCATGTTTTTAAAATCTGTGACTTGATGACAATTTTTAAATTTGGAAAGTTATCAGTCTTTATTTTTAAAAATATTACCTGTCTTTTGAGAACTATAGTTGAACACTTACTAAACATTTTCTTAATCATTTTTGTTTTGTACCCTATCATTTGTATTTTTTTCTGGTGTTCAGCTTGGATATGATCTTTTAACGTAGCTTTGGCTGAGCCTAAACTGCAATA
Source organism: Tonatia bakeri (assembly GCA_004024845.1). Classification (NCBI taxonomy): domain Eukaryota; kingdom Metazoa; phylum Chordata; class Mammalia; order Chiroptera; family Phyllostomidae; genus Tonatia; species Tonatia bakeri. Next base: position 53,141 of record PVIA01005082.1, read on the forward strand.
GAAGCTATCAAGTGAGCTTTTAACTTCAGTTATTATGCTGCTTTAGTTACAGGATTTTCATTTTCTGAAATGTATTGTTCTCCTTCAAAATTATCACTCTTCTATGTCCTTGAATAAAGCATAACTATCTTTAAGTTGATATCTGTTAACTCTAATACCAGAGGCTTTGGGCATCTTTTTCTGCTGTTGTTTCTGCTCTTGTAGTTCATGTTGTTCTCTGTCTTCATTGTCTGGATACTTTTAACTGTGCCTTTAAACTACATTTGTAAGCACTTGGTAGAAATAATATGTGATTTAGAGTGCTAGTATACTATCTTCCTTCAAAGAGGATTTACATTTATTATTATTACTATTATTATTATTTATTACTTTGGTAATTTATTTTGGGGAAATAGACTTTAAGGATTATCTTGATACAATTTCTGAATTTAACATTACATGAGGCTGAGCTATAGTCCCTGTGGGAGACTAGTCTGTTTTGACCCTTTACTCCCAGGCATAGCCTTTCAGTGAGGGCTGTTCATCAAGTCTATTTTCTTTTTTGAGAGTCTGTACTCCTACTCTTTATTCTCTTAGTGCGTAAAGACAGTCTAAAGTAGAACTCAGGTGTAGTAAACTTTAGTTACACCTTCTAAAATAATAAACTACCACGAGAAAAGACAATTTCATAACCTAAACCTCTATCCATTATGGACCATGGCCTATTAATCTTCACTGTTTCATTAGTTCTAAAATACAGGCTTTAACAAATACTTTGTTCAACTTTTCTTACTGTCTTTGGTGGAAGAATTGGTTATAATTACCTCATCTGACATTACTAGAAGTGAATTTTTTTTAATAAGATGGGGACCTAGAATGAGCAGAATTATCTTCTGGTGGGTGGGTCCTTTTAGTACAGGCTTCCCCCATTAGGTGAGTGTTCTAGGAACCCATCTGTATCAGCAGACCAACTGGTGTTGTTGTGAGAGGCTGCATTCGGCTTCAGTGAATTTTCCTTTTTAAGACTCTTTCGGTGTGTTTACCCACTTCATGATGGGTGATTTACAAGCATACCTGCCCACACTGTGCTGACTATTCAGCAGTTTTAGACCAAAACTGGCATGACCTCTCCTCCACACCTTCCCAAGTAACTGTTTTTTTGTTTACCCCATGTGAAAAAAGGCCTTAGAAAAAAATGTTTTGCTGATTTGAAAGAGGTGAAACAAAATCACTGCAGAAGCACTTTAAAAGTCATCAAAATCGACAAGGTCAAAACTGTTTTGAGCGCTAGAAAAAATGCCTTGATAGGTGGACTGGATCAAATGGAGAGTGCTTTGAAGGCGACTGAAGTTTAAACATTTAAGAATAAATATATAATTTTGTGAATAAATTCTGGGGTTTTTGTGGGTCCCCTTCATCTATAAACCTATTATACTAAGTGAGAAAAAAAATCTATAGTTTAAAGCCACTGAAACTGAATCAAATTTGTTGAGGTATATTTGTTTAACAGACATATTCTAATGCCATTAGGAAAGCCTTTTTACAAACACAAAACCATTCAAATTTGTTCAATCTTAAAGTGTTCAAGCAAATATTGGGAAAGAGATAAGTCATTTGAAGTTGTTTTATAAATTTTTTAATCATTTATGCAATTACAGTTGTCCTAGTGTTTTCTCCCTTTCCCCACCCAACCCAGCCCCAACTCTCCCCTCTCTAAGTCAATTCTTACATTGCTATCCGTGTCCATGGGTCATGCATAGATGTTCCTTGGTTAATCCCTTCACCATCTTTCTTCCAGTTCCCCCCTCTCCACCCACCACTGATCTTCTGGATATTGTCAGTCTGCTCTATGTGCTTATGTTTCTGTTTCTATTTTTATTTTTTTTATTTTTAGATTTTTTAATTTATTTATTTTTAAAGAGGGAAGGGAGGGAGAAAGAGAGAGAGAGAGAGAAACATCAATGTGTAGTTGCTGGGGGTCGTGGCCTGCAACCCAGGCATGTGCCCTGACTGGGAATCAAACCTGCGATGCTTTGGTTTGCAGCCTGTGCTCAATCCACTGAGCTATGCCAGCCAGGGCATGTTTCTATTTTTATTTTTTATCCAACTTCATCTTCAGGTCTGTTTTGATATTTGCATTGTTACCATTATTACTCACATCAAGGCCCTGTCACTAGGCTGGTTATTAGAGATTCAATATGGCAGCATGAGCAAAATAGTCAGAGCCCTTGCTTCAATGAGAGGTAGGGAAGACACATAGGGTTAAATGAGACAATCTGTGAAAAGAGTTTACCATGATTCCTGGCATACAATATGCATTCAAATGCTATTTTGATTAATACACAAAGTCATTTCCAACAGTCTGCAGCTCCTTGGCCCCTGTAGGCCCACATCTACCACTGCATGGGTCTAGAGGGTAGGCATTGGTATGCAAACAGTTAGGCAATGAGGGCCTTTCTATTCAGTCATGGTTTTGGTTACAGAGTTGTATTAACTTTTTCTGCTTGGTTCCAAATGCAGAAGGGTATTTTGAATAAGTGTACCGAGGGGTCTGCATTTTTCTTTTGCCTCAGGGTCCAATGTGGCTCTGTGCTGCATTTATATGGATGTATGACAGGAACAGAAATGGAGAAGATGATGTAGATGCTGAAATTTCCAATGAATGAAGGGACTTGTTGGGACATAAAAAATGGTAATAACAAGAAAGGACATAGTTAATGCATGCTTTTCAAAGAAGGGAGGTTTCTGCTTTTAGAAAAGATAATGAGAAGGAAGGACGCCAAAGATTCCCTTAGGCCCTGAGGTACAAAAGAACATACTGCCCCTCATTGACAGACTGTGTGAGGAAATGCGTCCTCAAGGACTGATCAATCCTCAGGACAGTGCAAGGGGATGGGAACACACAGAAGAATTTGAAGATTTTGCTAGAAGAGACTTCAGTCTTCAGATGGTACTGTGGCATTGTTTGTGTGTTGTTTTCAAGGAAGACGAAAACAACAAATTAACCATTATTCCCTTCCAAACTGTATATAATATTCTGAACAAGGAATAACTACTTGTTACTTCTTTTTCTTCATTTTTACAAGATTGTTCTCCTCTCACCATTACATATTTAAATTTATCATTTAACTCTAGGTTCAGATTATTTAAAAAATATGTATATATAGACCAGATCAAAAGTATTGCTCATCATTCACAGATCAAATGACACAAATTTTTATTCAGCTTTTTTAGGGAGGAGGTGAGTGTGTTTCTAGTTGCAAGTGGGATAATTGTGTGGGTAGGGCAGAACTGTGTGTGTCTGTCTGAGGAGTGTGTGTGTGTGTGTGTGTGTGTGTGTGTGTGTTTGCAATCACATACAGAATCAAGAGGAGGCATACTTTGGTTTGCTTAGTATACCCTTTATTATCTTGTAAAACTAGCATCCTGCTCTTCGGGCAATTTGTCCTGCTCCTCTTTTATTCCCCCCACCCTTATTGAGGAGGCTCTGCCATTCATTGTACTGAGCCACTCAGGCCGCAAGACATTGGCTTGGGCCAAAGTGCCCTATTCATCTGGTCACAGAGATTGATTGATATGTATGGGACTTAAGCCAGACCAATAAAGATCCATCCCTATCACTTTTATATACAGACACTGGGAAAGGGCACCTCTTTCTTTCTTCTGGGGTCATAATCTTGATAAATTGGAATGAACCTGGGGCTCTTGATAACCATGCCCATAACTTGCCCCTCCACATGAAAAATGTCTTTATAAATAGGAGAGAATGAAACCCATATATAGATAAGAGCAGAGTTGGAAAGTGGAGAAAGTACTGGTAATATTGTTCAAATCCCAGAATTCAAAGACATGTAAAACTATTCACCTCCCTTAAAGATTCAGAATTGGGATTTATGATAAATGAGGTTCTTGTTCAAATCCCCAAAGACTGAATAAAAAAAATAACCCAAGAAAGAATAATGGCATGAACAGTGGGCCGAGAATCAGGACAACTGGCTTCTAGTTCAAGCTTTTCAACAATAATTCATGTAAATGTGGCCAACTCAGTCTTTTTGGTGCTCAGTTCTCTCCTCTGTTTCAGTGCTTCAACAAATTCTTCCAATACTTCAACTAATTCTAAGACCTTTTTTAAAACTATAAATGTTCATGCCCCAGACATTTCTAAACAAATCACACTTTGAAGTACATGCCCCACTTTAAACAGGTGTATAATAATTTTTTCTTATAACATTTTTTTCTTTTCCTTTTCTTTGCTTCAAGTTTTCAGTTAAAAAAGTACTATCTTGCTAGATTGATCCAGCGGGATGTAAATGTAATCAGGGACTAAATCAAAAGTGCCTGTAGTCCACAACATCTCCAAAGTAAAAACAAAATTATATATCCTAATTTGAACCAGCTGAAGTAACTGCTGATTTTTATAGTTTCAATGAAATAATGAATTGTCAGAATTGATTGTCTCTGCAGATTATAATGCTGGGTTCTCGTGTACAGAGAAAAGGCGGCCCTTATACCAAATTTAGAGGTTCATGAAGTTTAGCATTGAAAATGTTCCTGTTTGTCTTTTCAGTGGGTTCTCAACCTTCTCCACCTATCCTTCTGACTTCCCAAGTTCATGCAATTAAATTCATCAGCAGTGCCAACCAGGTACAGTGTAGCATTTGCATAGAATGCTGTGTTGGAGAGCATTTCCAGACTATGCCAGATCGGGGATAAGTGTCTTCAGAGGGCACCATCCTTGGAAAAATAGGTATGTGCCATCCAATTACAAACTTAATTTTGTACTCCAAATGTTTACTTCTTAATAGAAAAATGTCAAATTCAATTTCTAAATGCTAGGACTGAGCCTTTGATTTGTATATAACATCCTTCTCTACTGGTTGATACATTTTGGGACAGGGTACTTTCTACATTATTCTTTGTGTCCAACCATCTATTCTACTTACTGACCATGCCAAGATAGCATGAATTTATATCCCTGGTGTCTTTCACAACTCCAATTTGTTCCAGGCATGAAATACCACTTATATTGGCTTGAAATTCTATTCTAAACTTAGAGCCCACATATCTGTGTAGGATGTAAAGTTGACAAAACACGTATTTTTTTCCTAATGCAAATCTTACGTGCATTGGCTTTCAGGTCGTTAAGCTGACACAGTTGGGGGCGTGTAAGACAGAAAATAACTCCTGTGAAATAAAAAGCTAAGGAGTGAGGAAAGAGGAACAGATCTATTTTGCTAAATGGAATTTTTAGAGATACAGAGCAAATGGCTCTGTTTTGTTTTGAAGGAGATTAAGAATAAAAATAAGGTATTTAAAATGAGAGTGGGTATATGTTAGGAGGTTAAGGAAAGCTGACAATCTGCCAGTTGTGACAACATTTAATAACATTCAAATTAATTATAATATTGAAAATGGAAAACTCTGACTTCAAATGAATAATGAATAGCAAAGCCAGATACAGCTCTGAGGTGACATGTGATTTTCATGAGGATGGGAACATCTAACATTTATACAGCAGTTCGCATTCTCAAAGTCATATATCAATGACAACTGTAAAATACATCTCTAATTTGAATTGATGAAATACTCTGCAGGGGTAGATTCAGGGGGTAGTAATATATACTTCCTTCCCTAAATAAAATGAGACAAAAAGAGAAGATTTGGATAAATAAATGCTTAAGAAGTGCTTATATAAATTGAAGTCAAATGTCCTGATATCTAATCATTTGAAATGATTTATCTTGGTAGGTATGTTGTTGTTATTCATTCACATGAATATTCATAGTATGTCAACTGATCATGTATTGAGAAGTTAAGGGTAATCGATATTCTGAAGGTAAATGATTGATTTATAAATATAAACTGTAATCCTTAGGTACTACTTTAAATAAAAGTATTTAGATCATGTATTTACTCCAAAATTGCCGTCTCTGCTCTGCCTTGGCTAAACTTCAGCTAAAACTTTTCTTGAAGGCCACGCATGCTCAGAGATTTCAGTTCAGCTAGCTACATCTTTGCTCCCATGTTCAATCTATTCATATGGCTATGGAGAACTCAAAAACAGTCCTGCGGTGATTTCATCCCTAGTAACGGTGTTTTCGTACGATGCCACTGCCATCCCTAACTCTCCTCCTTTGCAGTGAAGGAGGGCCAGAAGTCTCGTCATGGAAAAGATGCAGTAGTGCTCCATGTCACTTCCAGGCCTGACACACGCAGCCTTGCAAACCTTTCTGCCTTTGGCTGACTGCACTAATAATGATAAGAACAATTTTGAAAGTCACATAAACATGTCAGAACTGCCATTTTCCTGGGTCTCTAAGTGATCCTGTGTAGAATAGCTGCCCCCTTACCTGGAATACCTCCTTGGATTTTAAACCTGAGAAGGATATAAGTTTTGTTTTGCTTGAGAGGTATATATGGATGCCTTTTTCTTTGCTTCTTTTTTTTGTTTTTGCTTTAAAAAAAAATTGCCTAGCTAATGTAAATCTAAGTTTGCTGCTATAAATTTATGGTTTCCAAACCCACCTGGCCTCTTGGTAGACTGCTGCAGTTCTTAAGAAATTGCTGCTCTTTTTGCTTCTGCAGCTTGTTGAAATTTGCAGGACTCTCTTGAGAATGTCAGTCTAACCTCCAATCCTTGCTTTCTCAGCAGATAACATTGACTCACAAAGAAAAAGGATGCCATCAGGCAATATATATATTTTTTAATTTCTCCTTTCCCAATTCAAAAATTATCCATATTTGTCCCACTCTTAGTTCTTTTCACTTTATTAATAGTTTTCTGTCTTTTTAAAAGTACTCTCCACATGATCTCTAATTTTGCTATTTAATCTGCCTAAAGCTTTCTCTATTGTGCATAGTTTTACTGCCTCCTATATCATTAATCTCTCCTCCTTCATTCCTGTATCCCTTCCCTTAAATGATAAACATGACCAAGACACTTAGATGTTAAAAAAAAATTTCCCCATCTACCCTGTGTCCCCTGTAATCCTCCACTGATTTTACTCTTTTGCTTTTCATATGAGCTTCCTTGAAGTATATTTTAGTTCTCTTTTCATTTTTGGTCTCTCATATACCCCATATTCTATAACCTAGCTCCTATTTCTTAGGCTTCCTTGAATTGTCTTAGGAAAAATGTCATAATCACTTTGCTGAATCCAGTATTTTAAAAGGTGAATTTGATTGTTTTATATTCTTGCTTAAAACATTTCAATGTTATTCTAAGTGAGAGTTAAGTCCAAACACCTTAGTATGCCTTAGAAAGTGCTTCAGTCTCTGTCTCTTATTTATTCTCTTGTTTCTTCTGTAGCTTCCTCTCAAGCACCCTGTGAATAAATCCTACTGAACTAGTTAAACTTAATTATGTTTAAATCTTTATAATTTTTTCTGTACTTTGGAAATATGTATTCAATTGAGCATTTATTTAAATAATGTCTTATATTTCAAGATCCACCTCTAGTAGTTCCTTCCTCATAAAGCCTTACTTGTTGCATTCAACCTCTTTTTCTATCACCCAATGCAGAGTGTTTGCTCTAGAACTTATCACACTGCATTCTCATGCTTGGTGCGTCTTACTTACCCTTCTATAAGACTGAGTTCTTTGAGCAAAATCTTTCTTCACCTTGGTATCACTAGAATCTAGTGTAGTGCTGATGGCAGAATAAAAGGCTAATATATATTTATTGAGCAGTGGAATGATCATAAGTTATTTCCTTATTTTTACATAAGCTCACAAAGTTAGTGACTCCAGGTTGTATTCAGTAATGATATACCAGATATAACAGATTATATTGTTGATAGTCCAAACATCAAAACGTAAAGAACAAAATGATGACTTTGTGAATTTTTTCAAGATAAGCATATGTAAATACCCATTTAATTCATTTTTCAAGAGGAAGAAATTTGTATTTAAGAACTTGTTGGCAGATATTTTATATAAGAAAGGTATTTACACTTTCATAAAAAAATAAAAATATATAAATGATAAATTGCTTTTGAACAACAACCAGGACCTCAAACTGGTCATAAATGATAGATTTCAGAGCGTAAAGCAATTATCTAAATTACGGACTTCACAGGGACCGCCTCTACAGGACATTGCAGGTCCTCATAAAGAGGACAGTGGTAGTGGAAAGAAGCCAGCTCCTCAGGGAATGGAATCTCTAAGAAGGAAGGGACATTCAAAGCCTTTTAAAATTGGAGACTGGATTGACGTAGGCAAATTTCTAAGAGAATGTTTGACAATGTCAAATGTGTGTGAGGAAAGAAGCCTGATATTGGAGACTCAGCTATTCATGAGTCAGAGTTAAAGAGAGGAAAGTTTTTAATTGCCCTGGAATGTCTTCTGTCATTTGAAACGAACTGGATTGCACGGTTTCTAAATAATCAGATGGTAAGCCAAACCTATGGAATGACTTTCAACCTTTGATTAAAGAAATGAGTACAGGTCACTTAGAGAATCTCGTGAAGACAGAACAAGATTTTCCATGACACAAATAGAACACAAAACAATTGAAAATGAACTCAACAGTAGTGCTGAGATTAACAAAGATTAATGAACTAATAGTTCAGTTGAGGCTTTTCTTGTGATTCTGAAGACTAAGTTTATCAAGGGAGCCTCAGAGGAATTCTAGGTCATGTGATGAGATTTCAAGGTCAGATGAAAGCAAATACAGTGAAATGGCCCTCAAGTTCACTTTCAGTGTTTCCAGTTTCTTCTGTATTTTTTTATTCTGAAGTTTAAAACAGTCAATATTTATTTTTTCTGTATCAATTTAGTTTTTGCCAAGTTTTTATTCACCTATAGGGCTAAAAGTAAAGCATTTCCCTTTGTTTATGTCTCCTGGTAAATTATTTCAGCCCAGGAAGTGAAATAGTAGCTTACAATTTTGCCTCTCCCTCTTTTCTCCCCCAAATCATTCCAGTTGGTTATTTATCTTTGTCTCCTATTAAAATGAACCTGAAAAATTAAGCTCACATAAAAGTTATGCTTATTATTATTTTAAGATCTAAGTAATGAACACTTTATATCTCAATTAATTGTCCCACAATTTTACTTGCAATCTAAATGTATAATATTGTACAAAATGTTTTTTTAATTTCTTTATTTTTATTTATCACCAGTGTATGTACAGGCTATTCAAATACAGGCTGTTTGTTTCTGTAAATTGAGAAACAGAAGATCCTAAGAAGTAACCCTAAAACTGTATTTTCTGTCAGTAACCTCCAATGCTTGAGAAATAGACTTATAATAAAAAGCTATTGATTCTAAATTATATCTCTTTCATCACTCTATTTAAAAAATTAAAAATATATATTGTTTTATTTTATGACTTTCTAGTGAAAACCAAAAGTCATTAAAGCTTCTTTGGTTGCTTCCTGAATCATTTACATTCCGAAATTCAATGTAGATGACAATATTTTGTTCATAGCCAAACACAGTATACATCTTACTGGCTGTTAGTTTATGACAATAGCTGTTAGAGTAGCCATTTTTTTTTAAAGAATTTGCTCTAAATAGGAATAGTTTTGTCTATTAAATTGAATATTTAGGATACCTAGTAAAAATCACAGAATAATGATCAGTATAATCATGTTGGAGAGGGACATGTACTAAATGGACATCTAACAAGAGAACAGACTTTCATGGTTTGCCATTGACTTACACAGATCAGTTAATGGCAGGAACAGTTGTTTTCTGTGCATATGTTATGGAACAGAAAGAGTTGGTCTACCTGGCACTAGCAGAGCCAAACACTACACAATGAGAATTGCAGTGGAGAATATTGGCTATTTTATTGTGAATGATGTCACCCAGGAGAACAGGAAGCTAATGCTCAAATGCTCAAACACCTCAATGGCAGGTAGGTTATAGATGATATAAGGTCAGGGTCATGCCGGGAGCAGATTGGTGAGGTGAGGGTAATAAATTATTTCTTTAGGTCTACAGCTCTGAGGTCTTGTCCTGCATCCCATTGTCTGGTCTCATGAGAAAGTAACCAAGGGATTGTTCGACCTTAGGGCTCAGGAGCTGAAACATAACTTAGGTTAACGTGTCATCTCCAGCCTGCCAGAGGTTGTGACCTTGTGGTTGTTAGTCAGTTCCAGGTTACTGTCTTCTGCTGCCTCAGGAGTTGCTGATTATCTGTGAGAAAGGCTAGGTTTCTGAGCAGTGTGTGTGTGTGTGTGTGTGTGTGTGTGTGTGTGTGTGTGTAGAGAGAGAGAGAGAGAGAGATGTATTCTAGAGCTAGGATTTAAAGCTAAGTATACTCAAAGTCATAAGGATGCTAGGTTTCACGTGAAGTTATTCTTGTGGGCAAAACCAGGATAAGTCTATGTGTGCCAATTCTATAGAAATAGAAAATGTAAGAGTACATCAGAGGTATTATGAGAAGAGGGAACCATTACTTTTGTATCATGGTGAATGAGCCCAATGAACAGGAAAAATCTCTTTAAAATTAATACATCTTAAAAATAAAGACAAAAAATGAAGAAATTCAGATGTATTGTTTTTTTAAATTTTATTCTTTGAGTGTCCTAAAGAATGGGGTGCATACCCTTAGAGGAATGTCAATTGCTTGGTTCGAAAAGCTTCATAGAGTTCCATGTGAAACTCAAAGGTAGAGCTCATGAATTGAGTTTAAAATAACATGAAAGAGTTCTAATAACTTTGAAAATTAGATATATACACTGAGTTCTTAATGTCTAATAAGATTTTTAACCCATCCAACAGCTATGTTCATAAAAACTTATTGTCCTGCGAACATGCTGACTGGCTAGAATATTTTTTACTCTTCTTTTTTCCTTCTAGTATGTATAACCTATTAGCAACTGGGAATTTAAGTAACATCCAACACTGGGATTTTCATATTCTTACACTGTCATCTTATTTCGACTTTTATTAAAAAAGCGTTTGAGATTGTGTGTGTGTGGTTACTCCTCTGACTTAACTAATTTTGTTTAGGCCCTGACCCATGTAAATTCTTAATGAGTTACATAAAGAATTATTAATTTTTCATTTAACTGCGATGAAAGACTATGAAAGTTTCTGACAAATGAAAATGGAAAGCACTTATCTTTTCTTTTTTTTTTTATCCTCTCAGGAGGGCATTTTTTCATTGCTTTTAGAGAGAGAGAAAGGGAGAGAGGGAAACATCGATGCAAGAGAGAAACATCAGTCAGGGAACCAATCCACAGCCTAGGTATGTGCCCTGACGAGGAATCAAACCCGCAAACCTTGGGTTATGGGACTATGCTCCGACAAACTGAGCCACACCAGCCAAGACAACACTTAATGTTTTCTTACCATCAGAAGCACTATGGAGTTGAATGAACATGACTTTGGGGGCCAAGTGAGGAAAGTTCTGCTTTTAGCTTATATCATCCCTGCCATAGAAAGCAGATACAAGCCCATGGCTCCATGAGCCGTGCAGGGAGGAGTTTGCATCTTTCCAGCTCCTGGTGGGCCTCATTTGTAAGGATCGCCTCCAGCTACAATTGATAGTACCTGTAGCAAAGTCTTACCTCTTGGGCAAGGTGTCAAACTTGTAGTCAAAACCCTCTAAGCTCACTCCTTGGTGTAAGATCTTGTATAAAATCACAAGTGTTACCTGAAATTATTTCCTTTTTTGTGAGCTGAGTTTGTTTACTTAGTTATTTTTTTATTCAGCAGGCATATGAACACTTCCTATTATGCAAGGAATGGGGGCAGCAAATCCAGAACTGCTGGCATGGAGGTGGTCGCTGACTATGGAAATAGCTGTTGCAGCCGTCTTTGGAGTCTCAAATACTAAAACAATGCACGTGACTTTGCTTTATGATCTCTAAAGCACCATGCAAATTCAAGGGGTTCTGACAACCAAAGGCAGCAAGTTAAGGCTCCAAGTTTAAACCACAGACATTTGTTAGGTTGAATATGAGAATAAAACAAAAGATAAGGCTAGTCAGCCCCTGAATGGTCACAGATTAGCTAGAATTTGTGATTTTGGATGCCCTGTGATTCCCCTTCTCCTTTCAGCCACCAACCGTTGAATATTTCTCTTCTTATTAGCATCTGGCTAGGAGCGGAAAAGTGAAATGCTAATTAGCCAATCTGGCTAATTGTTAGCTGCTACGATCCTATTTATTTATTTATTTATTTTGAAGTTGAAGTAGGGAAAAGCCGAAATCTTTTACTAAAATGTAGGCTATGGATTTTTATACTTCACATCACCTTCCCTTTCTTCTATTGAATAAATAAGTTCATATATTTTTTTTAGAAAGGTATTAAAGTTAATTAAAAATCTAGACATTCATCTGTTCTCAAGTTTCAGTACAACTTTATATTACATATCATATCTTTTGTTGGCTAGTGTTTGGAAAATCTTCACATCCTTCAAGGAAGCTTCAGGATGTAATAGTTACAACTTTGAGTGTAGCCCTATATAAATAACTGCACTTGCCAAGTGGATTTAGACTAATGGGGGATGAAGGTAAAGAAAGTGACTTAAGACTACCCTCCCCTTTGCCTCTCCTAGACATTACAAGACCCTCCCCACACCAAATAAGGGGAAGAGGAATGTTCTGAGCATTAAGGGCACTAAGAATAAATCTGAGCTATCATGGATAAGATTACTTTCAACTTGTTATTTTATGTTTCCTGACATAGACCCCAAGATCTGTAATTATCTTAAGAAAACTGCCGGGGCTTAGACAGTACTTTTTAGTTCATTTGCCTTTTTTTTTTTTAGCCTGTCTCTTTTTGGGGTTGGGGAACTGGGGTGTGTGTGTATGTGTGTGTCAGTGTGTGTGTTTCCCTAGTGCCAAAGGGAAAAAAAAAAGAAAAAGTGCAGAAGAGTCCTAGGGAGATGAGGCTATTTTTATTCGAAGCTGATACTTCTGTATGAGCCACAAGTGCTGCTTGGAAAGGGCTCAGGTTGTTTCCAGGGGGAGAACTCTGCAGAGACAAAGTTCAGCAAGACAACAAAGGAGCAGCAGAAACAGCCAGGAAAACGAAGAGCCCTCCCGGTTGTCCCACAGAACACCCCCATCAGAGTTCTCAAATCCTAAAGTGTTCTGCAAAGTGCCACTTGACCGGAACGTTTGGCCTGCCTTTTCCTTCCTGGAACCACCATGACCGAGATTACTGCTGAAGGTATTGCTACCATTTTCCAATAGTCTCTACTAGAAAATAGAAAAAGGTAGAAATTGATAGCCACATTGACAGTCAATGTGTTGACTAGACCTTAAAATGTTGCTTTTAGTTAATTGTCTTGATCAAATGCTTCTATACAGGACCAGAAAAGTGGATTTGGGAACTGAGAGTGGACAGATCTGTGTGTTAAGGGAATGAGAAGAGGTTTCTCTGAAATTCTGCATGTGGAAACTTCTTTGCTGTGCCGAAGTCCCCACTACTTACTAGTGCCACCCGCATCTCTATAAATAGCCGTGGTCATGTAACACGGCTGATATCTTACCTAGCACAAATTGTGAGACTTGCAAGGATGGTGACCACTTGAACTTGAAATCTTACATTTAATATTTAAACTTAGAAAAATGATTTTGAGCATTTTGCCTAATGATAGTTTAACATGGAGAGCTTAAATTTATTTTTCCTTTCTAACTAGAGTGTATAAACACACACACACACACACACACACACACACACACATAGATTTGTATACAATGTAAGACATAAGCCCTCCTGCAAAATTTGTTTATGTTTTACTATTGCTGGTTATTCAGATGTACAAGGTTTGGAATTGCACAAAATCACTATAGAGCAATATGATTTTTAAAAGAAAGCAATTTAAAAGTGGCAAAATTCCAATTCTTTTTTACTTACTCATGTTTCTTTCCCCCCAAGTGATAAATTCTATCTTTATATTAAAATAAATGTTTGACTTTTCAATGCTTATCTGAAAAGGTACATGCTATAAGTAAATCATATAATTTTTATTATTTTATCATGGTAGTAATCATTTTAGATATGTAATATACATAAAACATATGTATGTATTTAAATATATATGTATTATATATTTTTTCTTAAAATAAAAAGACCCTTTAAAAGAACTAAAGCATGCCAAATCTGGTTCTAGCTGGGGTAAAAATTTGGGAGGTGGGTCTGAAATTTGCTTCTGACAGCTGTAAGAAAATCAGACAGGTGGTACTCTCGATGGCTTCCAAGTTGAATGCTGTGCTGGTTTGTTTTTAATCAGACAACTGAAAAATATAAAATGAGGTTTTGGCTCTTCGGGTAGACATTACTGTAGACACACAGTGATTTTATAATTGAGGATTTCTTTATAAGGAGACATATCTTGTACCTTCCATTGAGAAATTTAGTCTGACACCCCAAATTAACAAAAACAATTATTCAGAAATTTCTATGTATATCAGGTATTTTCCTCAGGACTTTAGATGTGTTTACTTACTTAAACCTCACACAATTCAATTAAGTCAGCATTATTATCTCCATTTTGCAGAAGTAGAAACTGTGGCTCAGATGTTCGGTGACTTGTTTAAGACCACAGTATTGCCAAGATTAGAAGCTAGCTCCCTGAAATCTAGTTTGTGTGTTCGCTTTTCTGTAAGAGGGTATCAGGTTTACTCTTCACCAATTTTAGTTGAGAATTTCCTAACTAAATATAAATAGCATTTTTCCTATTTCTTAGATATTCTGAGTCATATGGCCTTTAGTTTGTCTTAAAGTGTGCTTTCTATAAAACTTCTTGCTTAGCCCTGCAGGAGTTATTAATATACCTATGAGTATGTTTCTCTATGTCTGCACAGGACTGCCAGCTAATTCAAGAGGTCACTTGGCCAAAACATTTTGGCTTGTCTATAGATTATGCTCTGTAGAACTTTACACTTAATTTATAAAACTTTTTACAGGAGAATTCCAGAATATAAAATAGAACTTTTATTTCTGTGGGAAAGTTTAAAGTGTTTATGGAAGACCTCCTGGAGTCACCCATTAAAATTCATTAATCAGTAACAAATTAAAAATGTAAAAATTCTACCTAGCTCCTGGGTGATGGTCATTTCCTACTCTTTGGCCTTGACAGTCCATAGGCTTTATGTCATTCCAACATCAATTTTGTGCTCTTATCATTTTCTAGAATGATTTATTATTCATATTTCTCAAATGGTAATTAGACTGCCAACTCCAATTAGCTTAACTTCTAAGGTTAATACCACAGTCATCCTTGGAGGTTATCTACACAGCTTCTTGCATGCTGCTCTCCTGTATCCTTTTCATCTTGTCTTCATGATTCCTACTTGCTGTGTCTCATCCAGCCTTCTTTTAGAGGTGCACTTTTGTACAGAGCCTTGGTGCAGCCTGGAGCATTCTTTCCTCTCATCTTCTATATTTCTTTTGCACCACTTTTGGACACATTACTGAAATGTATGCACTGCATTAGTAGCCTTATGACATCTACTCTTCTGATTACTCTTCTGATTCATTTATCACAAAGCAAGTAAACATCCTGTAGCACTTAAAAAGTGTTAGAGCTAAAGCAGCCCCGGAGAGAGTTGCAGTGCACTGTCAGCACCTGAATTTTTGAAAAACTGAGGCTTGTACAGCTGTATGGCTCTCTCATGGTCATAAATAATTCGAGGAGGTCTGAGGGTACAATTCATGTCTCCTTTGATTAATACCAGTGCTTATTCAACCAGAATGCAGGACATGTCTCTACACTTGACTGAGCTTTTCATGTAGATTTCCACTGTATGTTACAAGCTGGATTATTTCATGTGACAAAAGAAAGGAAATAATAAAACATATAGAATTGTCTTTTAGGTACAGAGCAATAGATTAATTAGGACTAGGAAAAAGTTGAATCCCAAATTATTTTAGGAACATGACAGCTTTTGATTCTGGTCATGATAAATTAATAAAGATTGTTATAATGACAATGATAATAACAATTCACATTTATTCAGAAGATAGTACATATCAATCACGGTATGAAGCTTGTTATATGATCATTTAATCTCCAGGACAGCCAAATGAAATAGATACTTTATTATTGTTATTTATAGATAGAAATCTGAGGTTTAGAGATGTTAGAAATTTTCCTGAATTCACACAGATTTATAAGGTATAGCTAGGATTCACACCCACATCTCTGATTATAGAGTCATGTTGAATACTTCCTCTTATTGTTTGAGATTAACAGTTAGCCTGCTATTAGTCTGGAGGTTAATGGGGGCCAACACTAGGTCCTCGTTCTGGTTTGGCCCATGCTACTTTGGGTAGGTTAAAGCTGGCCACAGACTGGATCAGACTCAAACAGCACTAAGGTTGAAGACTATAAATAACTTTCTATTTTCTTTCCAGAGGCTCAATTATTCCTAGACAAGTGCCAAAGTTAGTTCCCCTTTGGAGGTTCATATGAACTCTCAACTACCAATTTCAGCATCTATTTGACAGCACAAATCACTATGTAAAAATACCACTTGAACAATTTGATAATTAAGTGAAGTTTAATTAATTATTAATAGCTTTGTTGAAAAAGTTGATTAAATATGTAATGTTTTCAAATTGCCAGTTAACTAATACATAGTCAAATTATGCTTTACAATAACACTTACAAAATTGTGTTCTTTGGGTCCAAAGACCCCCAAAATATAAGAATATAAAATATTTACATAATGGATTCTAGTCAGAGAAGTCTATATACAATTAACTTAGCATTACTAAGACATTCAGTTGAAGAAAATTCTTTTTTTCTAAGTTGTAACATGTCATTCTCTCAACTTTTAAACTATTATACAATTTCAGGATTTAGGAGGAGGGTTATTTTACTAGGCATGCATAGTCCAACCATATTTCACTGTTTCTTTAACAAACCTTTAAAAGGATTTGATAAATGCTCATTTATTTCACACAATGCACTGCTTTGACAAAACCTATACTACATGAGAACTTGCTGTCACTCTCAAGGAAAAAGATCAATAATTCACAGCCAGACTAGTTAACAAGTATGTACACAAGTTATATCATCTAGGGCAACTGATCATGAAATTAAGGAAAGGAAGAGATCCAACTTACATATCTGTGTTTAGCTTGCCAAAATCAAGAGCAGCTACTCTGGCCTAAGTGGAGACGATGTGTGTGTATGGCGGGGAGAATAAAGCACTAGGTTCAAGTCTAATTACTTCCAGGTTATGTTCAATAAAAACAATAGAATATCATTTTTAAATCTAAGAACACATTTTAAAGTTGAAATGAATAAGCCAATGTATTTGGAGGAGAAAAATGATGGTAAGAAGCACAGTTAAATGAAAAGACGTGCACACGCCTTTCATGTACAACACTGAATTTTTTTTATTATGTAGCTCTAGAGAAACATTCAAAGACCCTTGGATAAAAGTCTGGGAAGCACAATGAGGCAAACAGTTGGCAAAATGTAAGGTAAAACTTAACCAACCATTAAAATGATAGCTAGAACTAACAAAAAAGTGAAAAAGGAAAAAGAAAGAAAGGAAAAACAATGAAAAGAATATAGCCTCCAATTTTCAAAGAATAGAGGGGTAAGGAATGTGCTATACGCTGTACTATAACATAAAGTGAGCAAAATCCGGGTATGGGAACCTACAGTGTAAACAACCCAGTTCCTTCAAATAAGTTACCAGAAACGAAAAGAGATGCCAAGGAAGTTTATAGATTAAAAGAAATGTAAAAATAGAGCAACCCATCACAATGTGTACAATTCTTAGATAGTGATTTAAACAACCTTAAAAAAAACTAAAGAAATCATTGGAAATTTGATACAGTCTGGATATTAGATGATATTAATAAATTATATTTTTAGTGGAATAATCATATCATGGTTGTGCTTTAAAATTTATTTGGAGATCATGTTCAAATATATACTGATGAGATCATGCAATGTTTAGAATTTGTTTCTAAATAATATGCTAGATAGAAATGTAGGTGGGATTATGGGTAATATAAAATTGGTCATGAGATAATTATGTTTGGAGTGGTCATGGGCACTTGGGACTTTATTACTTTGGTGAACATTTAAGTCTCTTTTTAATAAAGAATTAGAAAGAAAAAAGTTAATGCTTTTAGTAAGGTAAACCAGTTAATAAGAATATTTTTGTGATATATATGTAAGTTGATTCATTGACTACCAAATTTATTTATAAGAGCAAATTACTGTCTAAAATGAAAAGTCAATTGTTATTGAAATGGAAATCACATATGCTTGTATCAGACAGAGGGGTCCAGATATGGAACATTGCATTTGTAACATCAGACAAGAAAATGTGGGAATCTGTAGGATAGTTTCATATGATTTTTCAAAATTATTAGTGACATTAATTAGAGACATTAATTAGTAACAGATCATTTTTAGATGATCCTAGTAAAAACCTGAGAAGTCAATATGATGTAAGTAAAAATAGTTCTAAGAAATGCTTTGATCAGAAACATCTGTATTGGCAGGGTATTAAGTGCCAAGGTCTTATGTGAATATCTCCTTTAAATACCACAGAGACTTTGAAAGACTAGAAGGCAGACATCACATAAACATGATCAGCCTGTCTTAAAACTACTTGATCTTCTTTACTGCTCAAGGTGATTCTAGAAAAAGAGAAGAAAAACAGATTGTGAAAACCAGTAGGCTATACACCTCATTGAAAATCAGGGAGAAAAAGCAGTGCAGAGTTGAGAGAAAAGCAGCATTAAAGTAACTAAAGTCAGCATGACAGAGTAGAAAGTGTGTGGAGTTTCAGATCAGAAATTTGGGTTCAAGTATTAGCTCTACTATTTAACCGTGTGTGGTCTGGGGAGCGTGAGGGACCTCATGGAGCCAGGGCCATAAACTAGTGAGTGGATCCTGATTAATGTCAATCATATGGCCAAAGAATTCTGTAAACTTTTTGTCTTGCCAAGTGGCAAATTGTTTGTCTTTTTAATTGTGCAAAGCATCCATGATGCAAAATCTGCAGTGAAAGTAAACAGAAAATATATATTTGTAGTGTCAGACCTAGCTGAGTTCTATTAAGGAGTTTTTTTAGTCATAGCTTTTTAAATTATTTATAATAGTGATTCTTTTCTTTTTTTTTTTTTGCCCCACTCCCATCTTAAGCATGCAATACCCATGGAAAATGTTCTGTTTGCCACTTTAAATGTTTCTCAGTTTTTTCTGATTTATTTTTGGTCATCGTTGTGACTATAATTTTAAAATCATGCTACTTTTACAATGCAAAATGAATTGAGCCTACTCAGCTATTCCAAAGGCTTAGGAATACTAAGAGACTTAAAACCTCCAATGCTGTTTGCATTAATTTTTAATCAGTTAACAATATTTCATATGAGAGAAACATGAAACGGTGCAACTAAGCGATTTTTAAATCATCTACATTGACCTTTGGGTTGAATATATCAGTTTGAAAAGAGAACACACAGATGGTTAAGATTTTCCAGTTAAGCTTTTGGTCTTACAATTATGTAGTTTGAAACAGTACTTTCTTTTCTTTTTTCAAATAAAAAGAAGACCTTTGGGGACATGCTTCATATATTTAAAAATGCTTATTTTGTAAAGTAATATAATTAAAAATGTGCAAATTAGAGAAAAACCTGTATTTGGTAACTATGCATTAACATCCTACAATAATTCCAAGTCTTTGGAGTTTAGGTTCTGTTCAACGTAAAGTTCTAGGAAGATCTGCCAAAGTTAAGTTTTTTGCTCTCCTCAATTGTCACTTCCCCTGGATATTCTGAGTGCTGTGCAGAGTTGCTGTTGGGAAATGTTTACTTGGGTGTCGCATAAACATGTATTACCCCATGTGAGTGATATTCAGAGATACATGAACTTCCTGATGCAAAAAGATACTATTTTTCCATCTTCAAAGGAAGTTAAAAAGAATATTTTTGGCATAAATGTAATGAGTAAAGTTCTTCTTTCTGTGCAAGTTATGTTCTGTGAACATCCAACTTTCCACATCTCCTTGCCAAGGCAAGCTGTCAAAGTTGCACAGCTTTTGAGAGATCCTTTGTTATGGAAATGAGCTGTGTCCTCATAAACCACGGAGTCCATCTCACAATGTACTTACATTTTGCATTTAAATATATATGGTTTAGATATTTTCTAATTTGGTAGCTATGGCAGAGGCAGGGGCTTGTGGTCTTTCACTTAAACAAGTTAAAGATACAATCTTTTATCCTAGAAGAACAAAAATAATTTATATTCATCAACTTGCTTTATACAGGGAAAACCTGATGTCATTTATACGGCATGAGGCTAGAACTCGTTGTGATGGACTGGTTTAATCCTTGGTGCTCATTTGCTGCTTTGTTCTATCCCCATCACAGGCTACTGATACTGAAGTGTTGAGAAAAACAAAAGAAAGAAAGAGCTCTTAATATTTAGAACTTAGTTTGTAAAAGGTGAAAAGTATGCATGTAAGAGAATCAGTTTCCACTTATTGATACTTTCAAAATACCTTTTTATCAAGGTTTCCCTGGAAATTTATTTGGCCTTTTAAAATAAAACCATCATGTGATTAAGAGACTTTTCTGTGGTGACATTTGATATAATGTCAAGACAAAAATAATAAATACAAAGTGTTGCTTCTTTCACATTCAGTGCTGGAACTATTATTTTTGTCCCTGGTTATTCTTATTTAACTTAAGTAACTTTACCTGGGATAAAAAGAGTGTGCTGTAACATCTACCAGTTATCAGAGTATGGCAAAATACCCAGCTTGGGAACGTGAATTTGCAGAAGTATTAAATGTCTCATTTAGAGGAAAATAAAAGAAATCCATTTGAAATATAACAAAATTTTGGACTCTGTGGTATTAATTAGTAACCAATTTATAAAGCAGATTTATAAAGCAGTAGGTCCTGTCAGAGGTCAGAGTTTCAGTTGTAATTAATATTTTAGCATCTATTATGTACTAGATTGAATGCCAGACAATGGGGGCATGAAGATAAATAACACAAGGTCCCTGACTCTAATATAGTAGATTGAAAAACAAGCATGAAAAAGAATTAAAAAGTCAGGAAAATGAAGACCGGACAGATTTTAAAACATACAACTACAGTTGGATTTATGAATGACGGGTGTTTAATTTAGTTGAATAAAGTCATGTTATCGTTTATAATGTCTATGATTAGTAAACACATTGAAACTTGCTGCAAATAACTTTAGAATGGTAAAGAGTGACCATTGTTGACTCTGCTAATCCTCAGGGCACTTGACATTGCTGGGAAGGTGAAATGGCTTGCCAAAAATAAGAAGATCACGAGTAGGTTTGATCAATGGAGAGATGCATGTAAGGTGTAGGTGAGAATTAGTGGTCTTTCAGATGAAGTCCTGGAATGACCAAGGTACAGAGTTACCTGGCTATGAAGTTGGTTTAAAATCTTGGTTTAAATATTCAAGTTTTGTTAAGGCATCCTATTATTGTAATATTGAAAATGTTGGATGTCTTATGTTCTTGATTTATCTGAAACTGGTTATTTATTATGATTTTTAGTTTTTCTCCTTCTTATATGAGAATTCTCCCACTATTTCTATTTCCATTGCTGCTTTGCATCCCCAAATACTCCACTTTAAGCTTAGTTTCTATTTATGAAGCACCATTTCCAATTCCTGAAGAAATAATGAAATAATATTGTCAAACAGGTACTCACTAAATAAGTTTCTTAGGATTAATAATGAGAAGTAAGCTTTTAAATAAAAACTGCTTCCATGGTCAGTGTTATTTAAGTAATTACTCTGATAACTAGTGTTACAAGCCAGTGGCCTTGTAAAGATGTCCTATAACAGGTAGCACTGAGCACAGTAGATGTTTTCAAGATACTGTGGTTCAAGACGCCTTTATCAAGGAAAGATTGAAGAGATATGGTTCTTAGTCTAAGGTTCAGAAGATATAACAAGAATGTACCTAGGAGAGCAGAAATAACTAGATTAAAGCAATAAATCAGCAGAATCCTCTACTTCAGGTGTCCAAATTTTTGACATTTCTGGGCCACACTGGAAGAAGAAGAGGTCTGTTGGGCCACATACTAAATACACAAACACTAAAGAAAACCGATAAGCAAAAACAAAAGGTTTTAGGTAAATTTATAATTTTGTGTTAGGCTGCATTCATAGCCATCCTGGGCTGCATGCCTCTGGTTGGACACCCTGCTAGAGACTTTGTTCATAGTGCCTAGTTATACCAGAAGTAATAGTATTGACAGTTGCCAGAAGACCTGGTTTAATTACTAAGTTTCTGCTCAGTCTCTCTGGATGTGAAATGTGTTGTCGATCCTGTCTAGAATGAATGACTCATTTTAACCATCGTCTGAACTGGATCCCTGTTTTTGAGTGGAACAGGCTCTCAAAACCCAGGTGTTTTGGAATATGGTATCTTTTCTTTTCCCACCACTGTGTCATTCACTTGTGGATGAAGAAGTGTAAAACTGCTGACACCTTGGAAAATATTTTTCACTTCACAAATACTTACTTGTATTTATTTTGGCTATTTGTCTCGGCCAGGAATTGTGTTAAGTCTGAAAATGAAATGTGAAATATACATAAAAGTTGTCCTCAAGGAGAAATGAAATAATTGTGTAAGTAAGTATATAATACAAGACTGTTTCCTAAGAAATTTCAAGTTTCCTAAAAGAAGTAACAGTTAAAATTATATGTAAAAATTGTGAGATAGATTCCTTAGTTTCTCATCACTCAAGTCTAAAGTAGACAACATTCACACACATGAAACAACTAAAGGAATTAATACATAAAAAATAAATAAATCAACTATTATGAGATATGATTGTCAGAGAAATCTAAAAAGGAAAACAGATGAACTTGGGGGACGAGAGACTCTTATAAAGGAGTAGAACTTAAAACTTGAAGGATGTTTCTAAATAAAAGGACAGGAACAGAAAGGCAAAAAACTAGCATTTTATCAACATCCCCAGATCCTGAAAGTTTAGGTTAATTTATTTAACAAATAATCATTTGACATGTTTTCACTAAATTAACATCTTGGCTTCATGCTCTGTATTGGGGAATCTAAGGTGCAGGAGACATACTCTATCAGCATTTGGGGCAAAAGTTTTTGTTAGAAAGGTCTTTACCAGATATTAAAGGATAATAAGCATACAGTAGCACCACTCTTCACAATTTTGACCCTACAAAGCCACACATTTTCCTGTAGGGATCTTAAACTACACCCCGGTTAACAACCAACAAAAGCTAAGAACCTAAGACAAAGCTGAGCATTGGTGCTATTGGTCGTGAAAGAAGTAGGATCAGAATGCTCAACTATGAGAAATTCCTGGCTTAGTTATCTTCTAATCTTACACAGATTATTTTTAGGTCTATAAAGGGGATTTCAATTAGTGCGAATTTCTTGTTAATATTATCCAGTTACCAACTAAGAGTTAGTATACCAACTAAGAGTTAGTATACTAAATATAGCCATCTAGTCCAATGATTAGGAAGTTACTTGGAATAAAATAAAATCCTTACTGAAATGTAATTATATCTGTCTGCCTTGATTTGCTATTTATAATTCTATGGTAGAAAAAAAAGACAATAATTTTAAAGAAGGATGGGGCAAAGAGATTCACAAGCTAAATGGAATAACACAATTCCCCCATGAGAAAATTCAGTGAAAGGTGATGGCTTGTGTTCTGTGTCCTTGAGCTAATGAGTTAACATGACAACATAATTTGAGGAGAGACACAGGTGGAAGCAGCTCTGATGGGTGAACTGAAGACAGGACTTTGCAAAATTGCCTTATATAGTCTATGGAAGCTAAATAATAAATTTGAGGGTGAATTACATTTCTTTACTTGATAGTCACCCTATATTGTGACATGTTGAATTCTGCATGTCTACTTAGAGAACCTACAATTTTTCTAAAAAAACTTTGCAGCCCTACCAAAATGACAAATATGTTCTCTAATCATGTAGGGACTCACTTAAAATTAAGTTATTAGGTAACACTGACCTACCTATAAGCCAAAAGCTACAAGAACTCCACAAGTGAAAAATGAATTATATAATTGTGGCAATTTTTGAATAATACTGTCCCACTTGGTTTTCAAGAGACCAGACGTCTTATTAGTTCAATGTTAAAAGAAATATATTATGAATTATCATAGTTTTCAAAATGTCTTAATTCTTCTATAAATTCTTTTCATAAAATATAGGCACTGAAAGCTACATAAATCATAAATACTTATATATCATTTACTGGACAGTAATAGGGCTGACATCCCCATAACAAACACCCAGATCAGAAAACAATATTTCCATCACATTTAAAGCATATTTCCACCTGCCCACCTACCAACTGACTCTCTCTTTGGTTTTGCTTCTAATCAAGATTCCTATTATCCATCACTTCCCCTACAAGGGAACAACTATCCCAACTTTTTGGACAACTATCTTCTTGCTTTGCACTGTAGTTTTATGACCTCCACATCTACAAACAATATAACTTATTTCTGCTGTGTTTGTTCTCTCTATGTATGGAATCATGCAGTATATATTATTCTTTGTCTTGCTGCATTAATTCAGCACTCCATAAGATTCATCTATTTCATTGTATGTCACTCTGTTATTTTTCTCACTATACAGTATTTCATTGTATTACTGGCATAATTCATTTATCATTAGAATTTTTTTAAATTGGGGCTGTTATGAAACATACTGTTATGATCATTCCTCCTTTTTCAGTTTAATATTCTATCATTAATATATATTTATTTTATGACATAATGTGCTAAAAAGTTACATTCAACATAAAGAATACACTTTGTTAATCAAATTGGAGTATAAGATCATTCAAATCTAATTGTAAAACATTCACAAAAGGTGACTACACTAGCTATCTGCCAGATAGCTACTACAGTAGCTATCTGCCCAACTTGTTTTTCAGAAGAAATCAATCTAGCTCCACAGGAGATATAAAATGGGTATTAAAAGGAGGAAGAACAAAATGAATAGCAAGGAGTACTTAGAGATAAAGAAATAATTCCCAATACACAAGGTCTGTCTGGAAAAAGTCCAGCCATGGTTAATATAACAAGAACAGTTTGCTCCACATCAAGATAATCTGACAGCCCAGGAGAGTGGACTGTGTTGCACATGCATGAACAATGTCCACTTCACTGTAGTGGGTGGGAGGGGTGGGTAGATGCTGTGGAGTGACATGTGTACTTTGTGGCCATCTTTTCAAAATGACTAAGCAAGTAGAGCAACGGATCTTCATCAAATTTTGCGTTAAGTTTGAACATTCCTCCGTGGAAACTATTTGGAGGATTCTGAAGACCACAGCTGTGGAAACTGGTGATTGGCAGCTTCATCACAACATGTCTGCTCACGCAACACACCTTCTGCAGTTTTTTGACGAAATATCAAATCAGGTGACTCAGCTCTCTTATAGTCCAGACTTCATGCCTTGTGACTTCTGGCTTTTTCCAAAACTAACATCACTTTTGAAAGGTAAGAGATTGCAGATCATCGATGAGATTCAGGAAAATATGATGGGGAGCTAATGGCAACTGAAGAACTGTGTGAAGCCCCAAGGTGCCTACTTTGAAGAGGATTGAGGTGTCATTGTCCTATGCACACTATTCTTGTGTCTTGTATCTTCCTCAGTACATGTCTCTATTTTTCAAACATGGCTACATACCTTCTGGACAGACCTAGTAGAGTGAACTTTACCTGAGACTGTATAGGCAGCAGCTCAAAAACTGCAACTTAAAACTGGCATAACGGAACACAAAAAGGACATGTTCAACAAATATGCTTCTTTATTTCACATGATTAATGACACATGCTTAGGTTTGGGAAATACCTCCCCAGTTAATTATACATAGAGTTTTAAACAAATTCCTTATATTTTCAATTATATTAAGAATAAATATGTAAATCATGAAGGTAGTATATTGCCTCAAAATTAATATACAATAATTATGTTCATGTGCCATAATAAGATCCTTTTCATGTGCAACTGTAAATCTGAAGAATGAAGATGGAGAAAAAAAATCAAAGAAAGTGGAACTATTTACCTGAAGGAGAATGAGGGCATATGACGGTCAAAAGCTCAACATGTCATACTGAAACTTAGTAACTTTTTCCGAATCAGCTATTCCTCTGACTCCACAGAGTTTTGTCTTTTCCCCATTTGCTCAGTCTCTAACCTTTGGATTTCTCATTTTTTAATTCCATTTTTTTATTCTCTATTCTCACTGTTCTTGCTTTAATTTAAATTATCTCACTTTATGTCTGGGCCCCTCTAACTCCCTCATTGTATTTTTCACAAGCAACATGCTCTTATAATGTAACCTTGGCTCTTCTACCCAGAAGTGAGGCCTGTTTTCCCTCTCCTTGAACCCAGGTAGACCCATGTGGCAACTTCAACAAATAAAATACAATAGAAGTGAAGCTGTATGACTTCCAAGGATAGATCCTAAAAATGCCAGGCATGTGAATTTTGCTCACTTGGGGTAATTACTTTTTAAATCATGCTGTAAAAAAGGGAGGCCCATACTAAGAAAAACCAGGCCTTTTGTTGATAAAACTAGCTGAGCTTCCAATAGCTAGCACCAACTTTGTGGCCATTTGAGTGAGCCATCTTTAACTAGATTCTCCAATTCCCAGGCATGCCACCCTTGACAATGCTAGTGTAACAGAGATAAGCCATGCCAGCTGAACTGTAACCAAATTACATATTTCTAAGAAAAATAATTGTAATTGTTTTAAGCCAATATATTTTGTGATGTTTTGTTATACAGCAACAAGTAACTGGTATACTATATAATTATCTATGTAATCTCTTGACCTCTAATCCATCTTGTGCATGACTACCAAATCCATAAAGCTATATTTCCATTTAAATAGTGGAAATGGAACTTATTCAGTTACCATTTGCTTCACCAGATTCAACATGATGTTAGGCAATTTACAATTGTTATAACTCTCAAATGTTGTCATTCATTTATCCAAATATTTATTCCTTTATTTATTCAGCAATATTTAAAGACTGTGAACTATTATATTAAAGTGCTCTGGTGAATAGAGATATGCTCATGAATAAAAGGAAGAAGAATTATGATGAGGAGGAGAACAAGTGGAATAAGAATGGAGAGGAGAGGAGGAAAAGGAGAAGAACAAGGAGAGAGAAAGGGGAAAAGAGGAAGAGGAAGAGAAGAATTTCCTGATGTCAATAAACTCATTAACGTAGATTCTCAATTATCACTCCACCTGGATATTTTCCAAATACGAGTGGACGTTATTTTTGGTTAGTGTGCTGGAAAGATGCACTGGTCGTGGACCAGGGAATTGAAGAATCTTTCAATATGCAAGATCCCCACACAGTTCTTTGCTCTGCTAAGCAGGTCCAGACAACACTTTGCATAGAGAAGTGTTCATGTAATGTCTATTGATAAAAAGTAGAAAAAATATAATATTGGTATGCCCAATAAATGGCCCTCAGAGATATACATATACCAATCCCCAAATCTGTAAATATGGCTATTTTACAATGCAAAAGGGAATTTTTAGATGTGATTAAATTAAGGCCCTGGAGATAGAAAGATTATCTTGGATTATCTGAGCAGGTCTATTTTATTAAAAAATGTCCTTAAAAATGGAGAACCTTCCTTGCTATGGTCAGGGGGAGATGTGATGTCAGGAGTTGACCAGGCACTACTAGCTTTAAAGACAGAGGAAAAAGTCATGAGTTAAAGGACGCAATAGTCTGTAGAAGCTGGAAACAGCAAGGAGGCCAGTTCTCCCCTAGAGCTTCCAGAAAAGATGGTGCCGAGCAGACACCTTGATTTTAGCTCACTGAGACCCATCTTGGACTTCTGGGTCACAGAAATGTAAGATAATAAACTTGTGTTATTTTAAGTCACCGAGTTTGTGGTCATTTGTTATGGCAGCAGTAGAAAACTAATATACCATGGCCTATCTGGTTATGGTAAATCTCTTTTATACACCAAAAGACAAATTTTCAGAGGGCTCATATAAAATTGACAAATTTATTTTTGGAAATTTATTTTCAATGTAATCTTTTCACATAAATCAATTTTAAATGAATATGTCTTCTCTGTAAGAAAACTGAGGCTAAAAGGGAATACCATTTTCAAGGTCACAGAGCTCATTATGGAGACAATTAATAATGGATTAATTGTAACAAAATCCAGGTTTAGCAGCCTGCTACCATGAAAGCTAAACTTGTGAGACTGGTGCTGGTGAGAAGAAAGCTTTATTCAAGCGCTGGCATCTTGAGAAGATGGGCAGACTACTGTCCTCAAAACTGCATCTAAACATCTCTGATCAAGCCAGCAATTTTTGTCAGGAGTTGGTGGTAATTGTGGGGGCTGGCACTTTCCAGGGGGGGTGAGGATGTGCTGGTGCTGGTGAGGCAGAGAAGCAGGAGTGAGGGGAAGCAGCTGAAAGGAGAGCCTGATAGCTCCTGCACAGGTTTACTCCTTATGTTCTGCGATTATCTTTCAATTTGCATTAGCATTACTCCCTTCCCTGGACACCTGTCATTTACAAGGACAAGGAGAACTTTGATTACTAGTTGGGAGACTAGTCATTAAGTCATGGTTGCAATTTAACAATTTAGTGCCGACAGAGGCTTTTATGGGGAGGAAGGAGAGGGAAAGCAGAACAAAGAGCTCAGGGGGAGGAATTGTGGACATGCAAGAGGTGTCCTTGCTGGTCCCAATATGGATCTTTATGGTCAGTGTCCTTGGGTTGACCATCTGGTCTTTGTCAGCTTAGCAGGACTCTGAGATCGGGGTGTTTCTTAGGTTTACACAGCAACTGAACCTGTTGATTCTAGTAAAGTATTCTTAGAAAATAAACTTTTAACATTTAAAGTCTAGTTTTGAGAGAAAAATCAGGTTAGAGTAACAAGCTGGGTTTAATATTTACTAAGATGTATAAAGGTAGCTTTATACCAATATAGTGTATTCATTCCTCATTACATATGAATAGGTTATTCTTTTTGTAAAAATGTATGCTGACTTTCCTTCCAATAAATGGAGTTTTCTATTAACCTTCCCCCCTGGTATTCAGTGAAGTTAGAGAGACACTTCATTTTTGTTTGTATTCCCATGAAGAGATAATTGCAAATATTAAGAAGGCTGTTATTTGAGCAGTATTTGTGCAGTATTTATTCTTTCTTAATATCTCTGTGATTAATCTATTTTTATTCAATTCAATGAGCACTTCTGAAACAGAAATTGTGAATTATTCTATAATCAATACTGTTGATGCATACACTTAGATATCTATACATAATATCTACTACATATTATCCACAGTCTAAATGATTATAAAGTGAACTTCTTTAAAAGTCTTCCTTAAACCAGGACATCTGCCTCTCTTTGGAATGGGTACCCTTCACCTTCCTTGGTTTGTACACACCAGGAAGCTATGGCCATTTTCTGTTTGATAAGAGCCTATTAATAGAAAGCTGACACTGCTGCATTTAAATCAAATCAGTTCAGAGATTAATTTCATGAAAGCCACAGTCATGTCAGCTAAAAATGATCTGTTTGAGGTTTATACATTTTAGTTGAAAAAACAGAGACTAAAACCAAAGGCAGAATTTTCCTCTAAGCACACTTTGAAATGCTCTAGGACCTTTTTACTAAAAGTGTGGTCCATATACTCACAGCATCCTCATCATCTGAGAACTTGTTATAAATGCAGATTCCCAGGCACCACACCAAACCTACTGAATCAGAATCTTCCTTTAACAAAATCCCCAAGTGATGCATATGCACATCAAAGTTTGGGAGGCTTTGATCTAAGGATACACTTCCTACTTCAAGTTTTCTCTCTATCATTCAAAGAACTTAAGAGTGCTGCCATAAAACAATAGTTAGCTATTTTTAAATAACTTTATATTGACCCTTCTAATGTTAATTCAAAGATATAGAAAATATAAATTTAGAAAAATAAGGCATACTTGCAAAATTATTCTAGAAAAAAATAGCAATACTAGCTGTTGACCTTAAGCTACTGTTACATTTAAAATACTTCTAAAAATTATTTATATTACATTTATTAAAGAATATCTCTCTATAATATTACAATTTTTTTGTGATGCAGTTATGAAATAATTTCTTTTAATACTTTGTAACAGTGTCTCATATATTGTAGGAACTCAATATTTATTAAGATAAAAACTTTACCTTAATATTTCTTATATGCATCACAAATCCATTGTGTACACTTCACTTTTATTTCTATGCATTTATACTACATAAATGCTATACAAGTTATGGTTTTTCATCACTTACAGTTTTGTTCTGTTGTTGTATTCTTTTTTTTCCTGAAAATTTTCCTTTAATATTCATCAACAAAGATATATTGGAGTGGACCAGGAGAAAGAAATTTGTATTATTTATTTTATTTGACTTTTTAAAGAGTGTATGTGAGCCTTTTTAAAAGGAAGATTCACAACACTGGGCTGATTGTACGCCACCCAACTCATGTTCATCATATGTATATGGTGTTAAACACTTCCAATCTTATAAAATCTTAAAAATAACTTTTTACCCATTAATGATATTTCTGCAAGCATCACTAAAGGTGTATTTTATTTTTTTAAATATCTTCCTATAGACCTTTTTTATTTTTATTTATTTTAAGATTTTATTTATTTTCATTTTTAGAGAGGGAAGGGAGGGTGAAAAAGAGAGAGAGAGAAACATCAATGTGTGGTTGTTGGGGGCCGTGGCCTGCAACCCAGGCATGTGCCCTAACTGGGAATCGAACCTGCGATGCTTTGACTCACAGCCCACGCTCAATCCATTGAGCTATGACAGCCAGGGCTAAAGGTGTATTTTAAAAGGAATACAAATTGCATGACCTTTTATTTATATAATTAATAGTTAAAAATTATCAATTATCATCAATTGATATTTTTCAGTCAAATTGAATAAAGCTATGCAGAATAAATGTGGGTGACACTGATTCATGCTGGAAGAGATTATGTTCTTTCCTTAAAATGCTAAATTTTGAATTTCTTACATTAAGAATCATGAATCCTTGCAAATATGTATCTAAATACATTTATTTATTAAACTTCTGACAAATCTCTAAGATTATTTCAATTGGAACTAGCCACGTTTCTAGGTATAAATGTAGTTTGGGATTTTGCTCATGTAAACTCTGTCGTCAGTTGACTGTCCCCAAATCAAATATTTTTTCTGGAACACATGTTGGCACACCGTGAACTTTAGATTTAGTCAGTGTGTGAAATTTTCCAATACCTTTGTAAGTGAGGGATAATGCAAATGCATTTCACACTTATTTCAGGTCATTATTCACTAACTGTATGACTTTTTCTTGTTACTTAATGCATGTAATTTTACCTTTATAACATATCCAGTTATTGATTTTATTTCTATGATGAGAGAGAAATACTATGATATAATATTTTATTCTATGATGAGAGAGAAATATGATATAAAATGGGTAGAACTTTAGGAAAGTAGAGCTGAAACAGGTTTCAAGGTCATTTCAAGCAATTTCACATTAAAATATGTCATTCATATTATAAAATTATGTGCCTGAAAACTACTTCTAGTTTTTTCTCTGTCCCTAAACACAACTATACTTTTTCTGTAATAAATGTCAAAGAAAATGAACATCTATTTAATGGTTAAACATTTCCATGCTAAGATACTCAATGTTTTTCTTTGAAAACTGTTTGTCTAACAGTACTTATGTCAAGCTGTCCTCACCTAAATCTCTCCTGTTAAGATTTAACACAATTTCTACTTCTATTTGCAAACTTGAGATAGGAGGCCACCGTTCTCTTAACAGCAACGCCTAGTCTTCCAGAACACTAGTCTTAAGTTGTTCTTGTTTTTGTACTTAACAAGTTGAAAGAGCCACAAAAATGTTTTCCATATGATGTTCATTACCTTTTTAGCCTTTTAGTTATATTAATTTTAACCTGCATATTTTAAATAATAATGTGTTTTGAGAAGATGTAGCTATGATAGTTCAAACATTTATCAGCATGTAGTGCACAAGCACTGACTGAAAAGAAGCAAAACAAAAAAACAAAACAAAAACCCAGCAAACCTATCAGAGAGAATGTCAGCCTTGATTCCATGCTTGTGATTACTAACTACCAACTCTATGTATGGAGAGTGTTTGATGATAAAAAGAAAAACAAAAATTAGAACCTATATAAGATCAGACAGTCATAGATTTAAATTCCTGTCCTTCCCTGTACTCACAGTGTGGCTGTCTCACACTATCTTTCCAAAATACCATTTCCTTATCTATAATAGACAGGTTAAAATGATTGCTCATAGCATGTATGTGTGAAAGTACCCAAAATTACCTGACAAATACTAGGACAACATAAGTATTAATTTATTTTTATCTTATGTTGATTAAAAAATTATACATTTCTGTGGGTGTATATATGCAAGAATCAGGCACATGAGTACATACAATCATTAATACATAAAATTACTTTATTTTTCTCACATAATGAAGATTACAATGTACCCCTATCTTTCACAGAGTGAGAGCAATTGTTTCATTATATTTTTTCTCCTCTCATATCTTGTGAATAGAGTGTAACTTTTGTTCTAGCCAGCCTGATTCTCTTGGTTATTCTAAAACTATTGGCCTTTGCATTTTTCAGATTTTGAATTTACTGTAAAACTTTATTATTACACATTGAGTTTTTACTTTTTTTGTGTATATGCTAATCTCATTTTAATATTTTACAAGGATTATAACATTCCTAAGCAATTTAATTGTTTCTTCCAGTTCTAAGAATTTGTATAAATGTTATAACAAAAGTAAATAAGGTCTTTTTCCAGGGTTAATTCAACTTAGTGGGCACCCTTGTATTAATTTTCAGTTGCTATGTAACAATATTACCACAAACTAAGTGACTTAAAATAACGTATTTATTATCTTGCTGTTTCTAGGAGTCTAGATGTGACTTAGTTGGATCTTCTACTTTAGGGTCTTTCAAATACGTAATAAAGGTGATAAGCAGGCTGAGATCTCAAACAACAGTAAAATGGGGGAAGGATCTGCTTTGAAGCTCAAGTCTTGTGGGTAGAATTCACTTCTTTGTGAATCCAGCTAGGTCTGGCCTCACTGTCCTGTTGTGCCCCTGGAAGACCCTGTTGGCTGGAGGCTGTTGTCAGTGCCTAAAGGCTGACTTTAATCCTTGCACATGGGCCTCCCAGCACGGCCACCAGTAAAAGGATAGAGTGCTCTAGGCAAGTGAGGGGTTCCAATGTTATAGTACTTCGCCTTGCTGCATCCTATTGCAGAAAAGCTAGTCTCAGAGCATGTCCATGCTCAAGAGGAGATTATCCAAGGGCATAAATAGCAGGAGTGTATATTATGAGGTTACCTTAGAATCAATCTGTCACAGCCCTCTGCAGTTCAGGATCTAATCTTCAGCTGAATAAGTCAGGAACATGTTTATCAATCAGGCTTAGTCTAAATACTTAGATACTATGAGGTTGAATTAAAATATAAAATGTTATTTTTATTTCATGGTATTTTTATAAAGGGGACTAAAATATTTATATTCAGTTCACTTCTGTCTCTTCCAGCATTTAGGTACTTGGATAATATACTTAAAAGAAACTTCAGTGCTAGAAATAGGGCAAAGGAATTTTTACAGACCCACGAGATGATTCATTCTGTTAATGGGAGATACTTATAGATCAAGACTTGTACCACTAAAAGTCAGCTTCTACAGTGACCTAATTGTGAGGCTTGGCCAATTCTGTACTATTGGATAGGGCTGTGTTAACCAGGAAAATGTTCCTTCTGCTCCGCGTTTTCTGGATACCCCATAGATCTTTCATGTATCATTCTATCACATTATTTCAACACATTTTCAAGGTCAGATCTGATTTCCTGCTTATATTGAGACTCCAGGAGTTCCACTTAGGTGCTTAGAAACATTTAACGCCATCTTTCCTTTTGGCATGTGTTATGAAAAGCCTTAGGAACCACACTTACTTAACTTTGTTCCCAGAAGATTCCTATATTTAGGTAAGAAGGAAAAGAAGGACTTGATGTCCTTTTCCTAAATTAATGTTTACTCATCCCTCAGATTTGGGTCAATTGTTTCTCTCATAGCATAGATATATCTCCTTTGTAGTGTCTATCACAGTTTCAGTTGTATGATTACTCTCAGCCCACCAAAGGCAGAAAGCATAAAGGAATGTCTTCACCTCTGCTCCCAGAAACTAGCAAAGTGCTTGGCAAATCATAGGCACTCAATAAATCACTACAGAATGAATGCATATGGTGGCAAATAGAACAAAGTTATTAAGAGTTCTAAGCTCTCCCTAGTCCACATAAGTGACATTACCAAGTGGTAGGAAGTAGCAGTGAGTCCCTGGTTTGAGGCTGGAACCTGCATTTCCCACTAAGAATGGCACAGGACTAGGACTCAGCCATATTTGTC
Source organism: Tonatia bakeri (assembly GCA_004024845.1). Lineage (NCBI taxonomy): Eukaryota > Metazoa > Chordata > Mammalia > Chiroptera > Phyllostomidae > Tonatia > Tonatia bakeri. The sequence goes on from PVIA01005082.1 coordinate 87,563, forward strand.
TTTGGTGTCCTTATTTTGAGCTCTTTTCTCTCTAACATTTTTAATACCCTGGCATTCACCCATTTGCCAATGTGTCATTAGAAATGACGCTTGTTAAACTTTACTATATTTTTGGACACCCTTCATAATGGATATGTGTGAGGAATCACTCTCTTCCTTGACAAAAATCAACTGAACAAATAAAAATGAAAGCTATGAAGTCATTTAGTTATCATTTAACACTTTATTCTCCAGTTTGCAATATTAACTAAATTTTTTAACTTTAGTTTGTGGAAAAAACTTACTCTTAGTATTTAGAGTAAGAATTTTGTTCTAATTGTTTGGAAATTTTCTTATATTTTTTCATCTATTGAACAATCATGGATTGAGTACTTTTTTTTCTTAGAAGGTGATAATGATGGAGACTAGTGGATAGAATAGACAAAAATTTTAGCGTAGTATAATAAGAAGTATAAACTTTATAGAAGAGCAATGATAATGTATGGTATAATTTATGCATATGCTATGAATTTTATTATGTATATATTATGAATATGAATATGATAGAACATAGTATACCAGCCCATAGCATGGCTTAAGGACCTAGGTAAAAAAATTCTTATGAAAGAATTTTATTGAAAAGAGATACTTGAGTGAAATCTAAAAGAACCAGTTGCAAGTTAGCTATGAGAAAATATAAGAGGGAGTTTACTGATTTCCTAATTTTTCCCTGTCTTATCAACTTTTTAAATCCTCTAATGTAATTAATAATTCAAATGTTTATAAACCAGTTACTTTGGTGGAGTACAAATGATATATATTTTAGGTATAAAAGTAAGAAACAACAGAGAAGCAGAAAGAAAAAAAAGATATTCACAATCCTATCACTTTTACTATAACTGTACAATGATCTTCTAATTTCTTTTCATATATATATGATATAATTGTAAATTATAATTTTAAATGAGGTTATGCCTTGATTAATGCTTTATAATTTGATTTATTTCATTAAAATTTCTTTTGTATCTGTTTCTTTCAATACATATACATTATCACCAGCATTTGCATGGATGTTTTGTATCTCATTATGTGGTTCATTTCACCATTCATTTTATATTGAGTATTCATATTGCTTCCATTTTTTCACAAATATAAAAATATGTAAATGGTCACATCTTTGCTCAGCATGATTAATTTTTTGTAATAATTTAAAATACTAATTCAAAGATATGTGGTTTTAACCTTCTAATACAAGGCATCTTTTTTCTGGGCTCTCTGTTCTGTTCCACTGATCTATATGTCTGTTTTTATGCCAGTATCATGCTGTTTTGATTATTATGGCATTATAGTATAGTTTGATATCAGATAGCATGATTCTTCCAATTTGGTTCTTCCTTCTCAAGATCACTGTGGATATTCTGTGACTTTTTGGTTCTATATACATTTTTTGGAATATTTGTTCTATTCTGTGAAATATGCAATTAGTATCTTGATAGGAATTGTGTTGAATGTATAGATTGTTTTGGAAAGTATGAAATTCAGTTAGTTTTTCAAAAACCACAGATGACTATTTCTGAAAGTTTTTCAGAGCTTTGAAATTATTCTGTAAGAAGAGAATCCTTCAGACCACTTCAGCAGAGGCAGAAGCAGAGCCCAAACTTATCCAATGGGGGTGGGGCACTCCTAGAGACTCCAAGGATCCAGGGCATCTTAGTATCAAGTCAACTGTTTCCCAGTCTGTGCTATATGTACACTAATGACATTTAAAAGGATTGAATGTTCTGTAAATACTAGTATTTCTATTTTAATAATACCCATGAATTTATTATAATATTTATTACAACTTAAATAGCACATATGATACAATTTATAGACTTTATTTGCTAGATAAAGCTATTTTTGTTTTTTCAAAAATTGTGATACATAAATAAAAATATTTCTGCCCTGGCTGGGTCGCTCAGTTGATTAGAGTGTCATCCCAATACACTGAAGTGTGATTACTAGTCATGGCACATACAAGAAACAACAAATCAATGCATAAATAAGTGGAAGAGCAAAGTCAGTGTTTATCTCTCTCTCTTTCTCTTTTTTCCTCTCTCAAGTGAATCAAAAATAAAATAATAAAATAAAAATATTTATAAATAATATATTTAATATATAACAAAGAATATTTCAATTAAAGTACAAATAGATTACATAATAAATAATGCATGGGCATAGCTATACATTCAGGGAAATATTAACTGATTATTTATCATATTTGCAAGAATAAACCAGATAAATTAAAGACTCAAATATACAAAATGCAACAGAAACTTCTTGATTAAATGCCTAGAAAACTATATGTAAGGTGCAGTGATGAGGAACTTCTTAAGACTGAAAATCTAAAACCTAAATTTTAAAAGATGAAAACATTCATTTCATATACATGTGAAACTGAGACAAGAAATAATACCATAAATAAAATAAAGAAAAAAGCAAAAACAAACAAAACAAAGCATAATGTATTTTAAAAAGTCTATATTTTGTCAGATGTATGTATGACTGTGTAAAATTCATGTTATGTGTGGATGAATTATTAAATTAAATTAAAATATGTTCAGATATATAAAAATAATTGAGTGGTATTTGATTATGCTGGAAATAATAAAGGAAATGTTTAAACTATTAAAATATTTTCTACTATACTATATTACTTCATTTTGATCTTTATAATTTTATTAAATGTCCTTTTTATCTTGCTTGTACTATAAGTATATTCAGCAAATTATTTATTCATGAAAAGCATGATGATAAACCTCAGTTTGGTCATATTGACCGATGACCATGGCCTTTGAAAGAATGTTTCCCAATAATGAACTTTGGCTGAGTTTTCTTTTTCACAGTGATGATAAGCCCATTCACCCTCTGCCACTGAAAGTTAAAATTGAAAGCTTTGTCAATGGCACAAACTACCAAAAGTAAATTAGGAGGTCTAAAACATATTGTGGCACAAAAGTAAATTTAAACTCTGATTAACATTGATAAATATTCGTTTCTTTAGAATACAATCTTTTCTTTTAAATAGTTTTTTGTCTGTTATCATTTAAAGGTCTTGAATTGTATTAATAGTCTTATATGTCCAATGTATTATGTTAATTTTATGCTTTTTTCTAAAATATCACTGATTCTTATCTAATATATTCTTCTCCAGTATATATGTTATATATTATATACATAGCTTTAACAGAAATAATTATTAAAATCTTTATTTGAACAAAGGGTCTGTTAGAATGAAACTGGGATAGAAAGCAGCACACTATCCAAAGTACTATCCAAGTACTTTGTTACAAGGGGCATGGTGATGACATCTTATTGGTCAAATTAAAAATTTACTTTGTAAACTAATGATACTTTATGAATATAGTCAACAATGATACATAATCACATACCTTACTCATGCAGTGAAGTGTGTGTGTGCGTGTAAATGTTTGACATTTTTGTTAATAATTATAAAATGTTAAGAATTAAGATGTGATTATTTCTTTCTCCTAATACATATCCAACTATTCTGATGACTATAAATGCATTATTTCGCCCAGAAAACCTGCCTCTTTTCTTCATGATTCTCCCTTGGTAGATGATACCAACTACTTATATTTTTTATCTGGAACTATAATAATCAAATCATTGATCTTTCTTACCCTCTAATCTTGATATAACTCAGGACTCATAACCAAATCATTCAAATCCTGCAGGTACTATATCCTGAATATTTCTTACTTTTATTCATTTCTATCCATTTATCATGACACCCTCAGAGTTCAGCACCTTATTACAGAAACCTGGATTTCTATAAAATTTTTAAATTTAGTGCCTAAGTCTTACCTCAACTCTTGTCCCTCTTATTTAAATAAACTTTCAAATGCAAGTGTAATCAAGCTTATTATGTGTAAAATTGAGTTCTGGCTTGCCATGTTATTTGTTATAAAATCCAACTGTTACTGGAAAGGGATCAGGCCAGGAGTGGGTCTGCATCAGGCTGCCCGTGGCATGTAGGTTCTTGACTTTGTGCAGGAAAGATTTCACAACACAAGCCCAAGTGATTTTGTGAGTACATTTATTAAAGCCAAGGACAGTGAAATAAGGAAGGGCTGAACTTGACCTGTTCTCCTTGGGCATTGTTGGCACAGATGACACTAGTTGGATCTCTGCTGTCTAGCTCCCTGAATAGGGATATTTAAGCTATTTACCCTCTGGATGGGGAAGAGAAATGGAAACCATTTACTCTAAGAGTCATTGGTTAGAGAAGGTAGGATTTTATAATTTGACAGATGATTGTCAGCTGCTTGGCTCTTTAAGTATCTGTCCCAGTTTCTCTATTCACTTCTCCTGGCTTTCTAGCCTAGCTCACAACTTCCTCATTCCAGCCGTCAAGTACATTGTAGTTGTATTTTCTGTCTACCTATCTCTGTCTTCTTCTGCCTCCCTTTTGCTACAAGAGGCTTTGCCTGCATCCACATGAATAAACCTGCAGCCCCTGAATGCAGTCTCCTGTGATCCTCTGAGCTTTCACACATACTGTGCTTCTGTATGAATTAGATGTCCTTTCACACTATATTGCCACAGTGGTCTGCCTAGGACACCTTCACACAATTAGCAAATGTCCACATCTGTCTTCAAGAGTCTCTAAGTTCCTGGAGGTTTGGACCAGATCTTGTCTGATTTGATCTCCAGCACTTGACTGTCATGGTGAATACTCAATATACATTTATGAAATGAATGAAAAGGGAAAAAATTCTGTACCACTCAATGGTTAACTTCATTTTAGCAATCTTTTGAGAACTCAGCGATTTATTTCAGAAAGATGCAATGTTAATTCTTTTGATAACAATATTAATTCTAGGATTATTTTCCTTAAGAAAATATAGGAGAATATTAGTAGGGGTAGATACATTACTGAAGTTGATGCATTTGAGAAAAGTAGTGCATCTGAGCTGATAATTTCAGTTTGACCCTAATGGTACTTACAGAAATGCATGCTTCCAGATAGAAATTTATGAAAAGATTCATTTTAAAAAATGTTACAAAGTAAATATACAAGGGAGTTACCAGTTGCCATCAGCAAAAGTTCCAGGATCTGTGGAAAATGGGCAATGGCAGTAAGAAAAGTATAAAGAATCTCAATCTTTAAAAATTAGGGGAATATAACCTGGGTCTATCATTTTCATTTTCATAATGACAGAGAGAGATCTGATCAGATCACTGGGAGGAGGAGTAAGGAGGACTGTAGGAGGAGTTTTTCCAAGGCAATGGTAACCAGCCTAGGATGAGATTGGCTGAGAAGCTGAATGCTGGAGCACATGGAATTATGTGCCAGAAGACTTAAAATAAAAGGAGGACAGAGACTGGCTCTCAGTGTCTCTTCCTCCAGGATGCCTGGGTTTCCCAAAGGATGGTATTTTGGATGGGAGAAGAAGCCCTGGGTACAGCCTAAGATAGGGCTGGACTGGCAGAGGGTGGCAGAGTTATTCTTCTTTGAGTAACCTACAAGGGACAGGTTCTGAGGAAAAAGACTGAAATTCTTCCAAAATTATGTAGCTTTTGTATCTTATGTTGTTTAAGTTTGTAACCTAATCCCATAAATAAAGTAATTAAAAACTAATGGATGAATGATTGGAGTGATAGGCTTAAGTATGAATGTATGTGAAAATCTGTTATTCCAAAATTGTGTAGCTTTTGAATAAAGACTCCTTTCCTTTATCATCAAACCTTTGCCTCTGGAATTTTGCCCAGAGAGTGGCAGTAGGCAGCGGGACCCCACTTGCTGTTAGGTAACAACAACATAGAACAATCACTGGGACAAGGAAAACACTCAGTAAATATCTGGTGAATAAGCGCATGAATCTTGGTGAAATAATTGAATAAATGAATGTGAGTAGATTTAGCTCACTATAATGTTCTACTATGGGGTTAAAAAACAACTATAATAATGAAATAAGGTGGCTTGAAAAGTCATGACAGACCTGAATGCAGAAAGACAACAGAAGTAAAGAAAGAGAGAAATTGTGAAAAGAAGGAAAATAGCATATTTTATTGCATGAAAGTTCCAGTAAGAACTGAGATGTGAATTGACTCTGATTAGAAAAACAAAAGCAGGTGTATACATTTTTTCTAATGGAATCTCAGATGAGACTAAATCAAGCCACTCATTTCTGATTTTAATTGTGTGTTGGTGATCTTAGTTTAGAATGTGTTAACAATTCATGAAAGAATTAAGTTGGGCAGAAACACAAACATGCTTCTTTTCTTTTTTAAAAAAATTTTATAGTTGTTCGATTACATTTGTCTCAATTTCCCCCCATTGTTCTCCCTTGCCCTGCTCTCCCCTCTCTCCCACATTCAACCTTCCCCCTGCCCCGTGGTCTTTGTCCATGGGTCCTTTATGCATGTTACTTGACTTGACACCTCCCATTCCTTCTCCCATACCCTCCTCCCTCTTCCCCTCTGGTTACTCTTAGTTTGTTCTTTATTTCCACGTCTCTGGTTCTGTTTTGCTCACTGTTCGTTTAGTTGATTAGGCTCCACTTATAGGTGAGATCATATGGTATTTGTCGTTCACCACCTGGCTTATTTCTCTTAGCAAAATGCTCTCTATTTCCATCCATGGTGTCATGAAGGGTAGGAGCTCCTTCTTTCTCTCTCCTGCATAGTGGTCCATTGTGTAAATGTACCACAGTTTTGTGATCCACTCATTTACTGATGGACATTTATGCTGTTTCTAGCACTTGGCCATTGTAAATAATGCTGCTATGAATTTTGGGGTGCATAGTTTCTTTTGAAGTGGTGTTTCAGGACTCTTAGGGTATGATAACAGCACTGGAATTGCTGAGTTGAAAGGCATTTTCATTTTTTGTTTTCTGATGAAATTCCATGCTGTTTTCCACAGTGGCTGCACCAGTCTGCATACCAATAGTGTACTAGGGTTCCCTTTTCTCCACAACCTCGACAGTACTTGTTTGTTGATTTGTTTATGATGGCCATTCTAATTGCTGTGAAGTGGGATATCATTGTGGTTTTAATTTGCACCTCTTTCTGCTTCTTTTCTATAATGCCTTCCTAATTTCTTTTGTACTGATTATGTTTAAAAATGAAAATACAGAAAAAAGTCAAAATGAGTAGTATTATGATTGTGATTGGATTTTAATAGATCCATGATCTATTGTCACACATTAGCCTTTGGAATAACAGATACCTGATATCCAAATATCTCAAATTTAAATAAGAACTGATGCTAGATTGAATAACACATCCTAAAGTCAAAATGTAATTTTGTAGTGCTGTATAATTTAATAAATCAAAATTACACACTTATTTTAAATATAATCATTGTCCATTGGCTAAAGTAATAGAATGAAGTCATTGATGTGGGGGAACAGCATCATGATTAAGCTTTGCCTTTGTTGCTATTTTAGATTTTGTCCTGGGCTGTGGTTGCCAGTCTGTAGGGCACAAGGAAATAATGAGGGTGCTGTTTTGAAAACCGCCCTTTCCCAACTTTAGCTTTGTAAATGCAGGGGGGATAAATTTATGGTAAGTGTTCGGATTTGTGTGGAGCTCAGGTTCTCTGTGTTGCCGGAAGAGTCTTTGTTCCTTCTCCTTCATTTTGACTGAGGTAGGGCAAGTACCTCAGTAGGTATTTGTCACTATTCTTGATGCTCTAGTTCCAGCTGAGAGAACTGCCTAAGTCTACCAATCTGGATTTTCGTCTTGGCATGATTATTTTCCAGTACTTATCACATAATCTCTTTAAGTATCCATTTTCTCCAAAGTGAAAATGGGGTAGGCTGCTAGTGTGCCTCAAGAAGGTTATTTGATATATGTGAACCTCATATTGCAAATACTGAAATACTACACAAATGCATAATATGATATTGTTAGCTCAACAAACAAACAAAACCTTTTGAACTTACTATTGGCTTCCTGCAGACCTAACATTCCCCAGTCCACATATATCAAGACTGGGATTGCCAAAGTTTGTGCCTTGCAGAAAGTTGCCTGGCTGAAGAAGCAAGACAGAATCTAGCATGTTCTCTAGTCAACAAGTTCCGATCTCTGGTGTCACAGCTGTGACTGTTTAGAGGGAACACCTTCTACTGATTAGCAGAAATGAGGTATTTAAAGTAGCTGGGGCTTTGGAGAAGACCACATTACTTTGATTCTCAGTTATACTTGATCTGGTGTTAAAGAAACATAGTCCCTGCCATGAAGCAGGAAACCTACTTTTTAAGTTACAGAAAGGGTTGAAACTTACTCTTAAGTCTATATGGCTAGACATGTAGCAATGTTGAGCAAAAGGGTTGATGAAGACTCATCACTGTAGGTTTCTTTAACCTATTTTAAGCTAAAGTATTATCTTTTTTCATAAGAGTTGATTAATTTTGACCCTGAAAAAGTCTGAATTGCCAATGGCAACACATTTCCTTACCTACCAAATGAGAATTCTGTCTTGCTGTACATTTAGGAAAATATAAAACTTTAATAGGAGGATCTTTATTAAAACTATATATGCAAATATTTTATATTCATAATCTTACATTTGATGAAGTTATGCATTCTATAGTCTTTTCAGTCAGCTTTGTATACTAGCACAAATACTGTAAAACATGGTTGGCAAAGCGAGTGAGGGAGGAAAGGATGAGAAATCAGGTGGATAGAGCACTTTTTAAAAATATTTTTACTTAAAAATATTTTCACATTTAAAACTTTTCAGTGTGTTCAGTTAATCAACTGATAAGTGCAATATAAATAATAATTTTTCAGTCTTTGTAAAAAATTTATAAAGAGCCCTAAATGTAAACAATAGTATGCAATCTATACAATTATCTGAACTAAAAATTCTGCTCTCCAGAGTTTAAAATTAAAAAGCACAAAGGGGATAATAGAGTTACTTCTGCACTTATGAACACCTCCCAGGAATACTTACAATTATCTGTGAATATGATGATGGTAGCTTTCTTTCCTCAGCCATCTTTCTTTGCCACCTATACCTAGAGTTGTTAATTATTTTCTAACACAGAGCTCTGAATTTTCTTCCCATCTCTGTATGTCTCTACTGAGACAAAACATAGGACCCTGAAAACTGAAATCAGCTATCACCAGTCCATCCCGTCAAAACTTTGTTTCCATCCCTCCCCTATTTTCTCATAGCAAAGCTTCCTGCCCCCTCCCTGTAGCCACGCCAGGACCTTTCAGCCATTCACTCCATTCATGACTCAATTAGGTTTCACCCACCCTTGTAGGGTCCTAAATCCCTTCCCTTCACATACCCAACTCAGGTGCCATTACCAGAACAACCAACATCATTCTCTGTTCCCTCTTCTGGAGGTTACTGGGAGAGCGCTATTTCTTTACATGGTAATAAAGCTTCACATGCTCTGAAAACCTGGGGAAGATGCAAAATGTGCTCTTGTAACAACAGCCTGAGACTATACCAAGAGCACAGAAGGGTTCATTCTCTAACACAGCACACGTGTTTGTAATGTCTACTGCACAAAAAACACCATGAGGCATTTGATATTCTGGTCAGCACACCAATTTTATAACATTTACTAAGGTGAGTCATTGTGCTGAGCACCAGAAGTATACAAATGAAGATGAGAAGCTTCAAAGAGCTTACATTCTAGAGGGAGATCCAAAAACATGAACAGGCAATTGTAATATAAGATGGTAGATACAAAGTAAATACCCTAAGAGGGAGGTCTGGAGGTGTCCAGAAGGCCCATTTAAAACACCCTAGCTTCCTGAAAGAGCTGAAGCTTGAGCTGGCTAGGACTCGCTCCTATCCCTTGCAGGGATAATATACAAACACATAAAAAAAAGCATGCGAATGTCTACAGTTTTATTTGTGTAGCAATTCAGCTGCATAATATTAAATAGGTTTCTATGGGCATACTGAGACCATAACCAAGCTTTAAAACATTTTTAAAATTAAAATGGGGAAATACATTTGTGCTTCAAATGATCACCTTATGGAAAAATCCTTCTGGACCCAATGCCTTTTTAAAATAAAGAATAGCATCCAATTGTGCGAGGGATTAACGAAAATGGCATTACTGTGCTTTTTGTAATTGGTAGTGAATGCATTAAAAACACTTTGAGTTTTTCATATGAATGAAAATGCAAGATTTTACCCATTAGGCATTCTGAACATTCATTGGAGAAATACATTTCTGAATTGTTTATAGCTCTTGGCTTTAGTGGTAATTATAAATGAGTTGAACACCAGTTGTGTACTTTGCAATGTAAAGTGTCTTCGGAGAAATGAACTTCTAAGCTTTCAGTGTTTACATTTTCAGTTACATAACCCAAATTATCATATACATGAAGAAGTTCTATTTCATTACCTGAATTCCATGTTCAGAGCAAAAAGGATAGACAGGATGGAGCTGAAGTAATGCCCCCCAAGACAGACATTTTAAAAATTAATTAATAATTTATTTATTTAGATTTTTGAGAGTATGTTTATTAAGCCTGGGGACAGTGAAATAAGGAAGGGCTTAGGACAGAAGAAGCAACAGGAGAGAGCCCAGGTGGGGCTGCCGTGGTTCACTGGGAAGTCAGAGAAAGGGAGCCTTGGGGACAAGTTCAGAGGTTCAGGTCAGGAAATGCTGCTGCTGCCCTTTGCTCCTCTGGTTGTCAGTCTCAGGGGACCCTTAGGGTCTAGAAGATGCATGTCCATGGGGGAGAAGAGGAGGAAAGGAAAGGCACAGGCTTGCTCCCGGGAATGGGGCGGGAGAGAATGCATCAGAAAGGTGTTTTAATAAGTTATATTTATGTGAAAAAATATCACTGCTTGCAATTGATAAATTGAGAAGGTTGGTAATAGAGGGGAAGGAGTTAGTTGTGCCTAAAACTGCTAAATACTTTATTAACCTTAAGAGATAGTTTCAGTGCTTTTGAGTTCACAGGTGAACACAGGTGTAGTTGCTAATGAGGAACAAAGCAAGGATTCAATCCCAGCACAGTCCCACCTAAACCCTATTTTCATGTCACTGTGCCATGTGGCTCCTCTGTGTCTGATTAAGATTTATAAAATGCTAGCTTAAGTGATCATTTTCCAATTTTAAAACCATTATTCACATATATTTTAAATTTCTAATTGGTCAGTTACTTTTTTAGATCAAAGGGCAGAATTGGCAAGCTTTTCCTATAAAGGGCCAGAGAGTAAATATTTTAGACGTGGTGGGTTGCGAGTGCTTTATCTGCTACTGTGGCGGGAAAACATAGACAAGAGACAATACATAAATGAGTAGGTGTGGTTACGTTCCAGTAAAATTGAGTCTTGAAGAGTGTATAAGGAGTAAGATGGACAATGTGGTGAAGTTGTTTCAGATTTAGGTTACAGATAAGTCATTTTTACAGAGGCGTGAGAGGACATGGTGTACCCCGGGTCTAAAAGAGATTTGGGGTTTTCTGGAGTATCTAATTGGAAGGCATGAGTGATGAAAGTTTGGGTTACCTAAGGCTTGGTGGAAACGTCATCCTGCTGGTTTCTGTTGTTGTTAGAGGTATGTCTAGGTTGATAATAGAGCCTCAACCGTGGAGGTTCTCATGTAACCGTGACCGTTACATGATCTGTGGGTTTTGTGTCACCTGCATAAGAGCACTTTTATTGCACCCACAACTTTGCTAGAGGACAGATCCCTTACTGGTGCTTACCTAGCACTATAGTGTTCCATGAGGATTATCACATGCTCTCGTGTTGAATTGGTCTTGGCCACTGTAGGAAGGGTGGGGCAGTCCCTGATTTACGTTTACAGGGACTGGCTCACAAACAGATGAGGTGATACTCATGAAGTCCCTTAGTCAGCCCTACTCCCACTCCCAGTGTACTGTTCTGCCACCAGATATTTGCTATTAACCTGTACCATATTTTTAATGTCTTCTAAAAAATCATCTGACAAGGCCTTTTCTGATTACTCTTTCCTTTCAGAAGAACCAATACTATCTTTAAGGGAAGATAAAAAGAATGCTTGACTACTCTTTAATTTTTCATTTAGGTTTGCAGATCTTCTTATGGAAAGTTCTGTTAGTGGCTATTCACTCTTTCATCTGGACCAGCTGCAAGGCAAATAGATTTGTCCCCTTCACTAATAGGCTTGCTTTAGGTCATAGAATCTGAGGAGGATGTGACTTTAGAAACTGCCATGAGAAAAAAAATACTCTTTTATAGGGAACACTACCAGAATAATGAGTTTTTAAAAAGACTTTTATTCATAAGATCTATGAAAAGTACAAATGAACAATGGAATAAATTAATAAGTGATTTCATTAAAATGTTCTGCTTTACATAATTAAGACTTAGATATTATAGATTATTCTGAATTTCATGTGAAGCAATTTGCAGAACACCAGGAAACATTACTAATTTGCTATGTCATGCATTTCAGTGGTACTATGGAGTCCAAGGATTCAAACATGGTCATTATTTTATGAATAAGAAATCGTGGTTATACAGACGGTTTAGCCTAATATTGTTTCTGTATCACAGAAGCATTTTCTGGATTTGAACCATATGACGTAGTTTTTTTTTGTTTGCTTTTATTTTTTGTTTCAATTATTAGGCCTTGATTTTGTTGAGTATATGTTCTTAGGATCATTCAACAATTATTACAGCCAGGGTTTCAGTCTGTTCAATAACATTCATGCTTTTGTCATTTCTTAATTATTAGAGGGGATTTTTTTTTCTGGGAAAAGTGAAGGAAGCAGATTTCCTTCAGAGAATTATTTTTATTATAAATATTTTAATTTAACAATCATCAGTTTTTTATGACATATGATTAAATCATACAAAAGCTACAACCTATAATAAAGTTTTGTGAAAACAAAACATTCATAAATGTTGATTCCAAGAAGTATATGGCCTTTACATGATAGTTTATAGATTAATAAGGCTATAAAATAGGATTAATTAAAATTTAAATTTCTAGTTAAAAGAATCTAATATTCAATTTAGTGAAAGAAGAATAATTGGAACAAGTAGTTGTGTTAAATATCTGACCTAATTGCATAACTTTGAAGTGTGATATTCTATTATTTCATTAAAACAAGTCGATAGCATGTGCCTCACTAACCTATTGTGCTTGTGTTTTTATGTGCACATACATATTTTAAAGTACATACAATTATATGTATTTTTTAAATCCAAAATTTATGCCCAGGATTTTGCTGTAGAGCAAATTCCTTTATAAGTACATTTTATGAGCACTATGGTTTTCCTTGAAGATTATCACATGCTTTCATTTTCAGCTGGTCTTGGTCATTGTAGCAGGGAGGGGCCGCATATGATTTACATTTGCAGAGACTGATTGGCTTGCACACAGATGAGGTGAAATCTATGAAGTCCCCCAATCAGCCCCACTCCAGTTGCAGAAGGAAAATAAGCAAGAGCATTACTATCAGATGTTGTCACTTGAATAATTTCATGGTTTCAAGTTACATTTTCATTTTGAGGAGTCCCAGGTTTCCTTAATTCAAAGCTTCATTTTACTGAAGCTAATGGTAATTTCATAGGATAACTTCAACTCTTAAAAGATAATTTTTTGGTGTGGTGAAGAGACCATGTAATATTTTTCACAGGTTGAATTGTGTACCCCCCAAGTCCTGCCACCCATTCGTGTTGAAGTCCTAACTACCTGTACCTCAGACTGTGACTTTGTTTTTGAAGACCGGGTTTTTACAAAGATAACCAAGTTAAAATTAGGTCCATAGCCTGAATTCTACTCCAATTTGACTGGTGTATACAGAACAGGGAAATAAGGAGATAGACATGCCCACAGTGAGGACGCCACGTGACCAGAAGACAGCCATCCACAAGCCACAGCTGGCACCCTGGGACAGATCTTTCCCTTCAGGCCTCAGAAGGAACAACCTTGCCAACACCTTAGTAATTTTGAACGTTTGGTTTCTGGAGCTTTGAGGCAATACATTTCTTTTGTTCAAGTATCTGATTTGTGGTTTTTTGTTATGGCAGCCCTAGAAAATTGTTACAGTGTTCAATTTTTTGCCAAATAACAAATCAACCTTTTACCACTTTAAGTTTTGAATAACCTTACTCATATGATGTCCTCCACGTTGACCCAAAGGCTCTTTTGGGGTCACTGTGACTTCTGAAATGACTGAGTTCTTCCCAAAATTTCTGGCTTGTATGATAATTTTTAATTGCCCTGGAGCAGAGATGCTCTGTAAGCCTAAGGCAATGTAATTGTGATCGGTTTTGGGGCTGGGATATTAACAATTATAATTTTTCTCCTGAAAATTGCCTTAGCAAACTTTTTTATAATCTGAATCTTTTTATGATATGTGGAATCATTTACAAGAGGCACATTTAATCAGAAGTAAGATATGGAAAAAATTAATGGCATATTTAGAAAACCACTTCTAATATAGAACCATAGGAGTATATATGCAAATTTGAATGATTATGTGTTTTCCTTTTGTTATGAAATTAAAATAGGAAAGTGATTGTTTTGATGCAAGAAAAGATCTTTAAACTGTTTTTCATTTCTCTTCTTCTAAGATGGAAATAGACATTGGGTGGCAAACATCTTATAGATGTTACTATGTTTGTTACTCAAGGGAAGGCTGTTTAGTAGTTTCTAAAAACTCATGCTTTAGGGCAGGGACAATTTTATAAAGCTTATTTTACTGAATACACTATGGCTTGGTGATCCTAATGCAGTTGTAATGCTTCAATAAGCTTAGTCAAATAAAGCTGATGAAAATCCTCTCTCCATAGAAATAACTGCTCTGAGCAATCTAAATGTCAGAATGTGGACCTGTCAATGGGAAAATCCTATTCCTAGGAGCTATTTGAAATGATAGAATAGGGGATTTTACTGTGCCATGTAATTCTAACAGTCCCAATTCCTAGAGTTGACCATGGACTGACTCTAGGGAAAGTGGCCCCTGTCTCCCAGTCTGCAGCATGAATTGCAAAAGTTGAGTTCACCTCACAGTAAGTACCAAGTAGGTTCTAAGAACACAAGAGCCTGATTTTCCATTTATTTCTTCTTCCTTCAGGTGCTGAGAATATAATTTTATCTCCATAATACTCAATAAGATGCTATTCTGCCTAGTAAGAATTACCCAGGAAGGAGCTGGATAAGTGTTCAGTCATTCATTGTTTTGTTTATATCTTTGCTTTTAAAAATTGTTTTGTATCCGAACTGTAATTGTCCAGAGAAAAAGCCTTTTGTTAGTTGCCAATGAGTGACATCTTTCTCACAGAAAATTTAAGACCAGTTTTAGGTCTATTTGGACAAACAATTCAAAGAATGAGAATGTTAGTGACTAAGCAACATACATACTTTGGAAACTCTGATAATGGGTAGACTTCAGAAAACTGTTCTCTTTAACTCCTTGTTTTATGTCAAAGAGGAGTAAAATACTTGCCTGGCTCTATAGATGTGTGCAGCTTTTTCAGCTGTTTCTAAAACTCAGAGAACTCCTTAGAAGAAATATTTGTATGAAGTATTATTTATGTTTACCTAATTTCTTGCATTTTAAAAATATGGCCATGGATACCTTAATGTTCTTTTCAGCAATGTATAAAGGAACTTCAATTCAAGCTCATTTAGAAGTCCTTTGAAAGGCACAGGAAGCTGCTTTTCTTTCCTGTAGATTAAATTATTGAAAAAGCACAGGAAATCTTATTTCTCTAAATTTCAGGTTGCATTTTCTTCATACAATATGTGTATTCTCTTCTGGGATATGTGAATTCAATTTACAAAGATGAAGGTTAGGGCTACACTATTCTGATCTGTTCTAAAAAAATAGCTTAATGAAGAAGACTTGGGTTCATATTAAACATAGACAATTAGTTCATAGGATAGTACTATCCTATTATAATGGTGCTCAAAACTGAGGATATGTATTTTTGTCAATGAAATGTCAATAAAATTTTTAAATATTTTATTAGAAATAAAAAATCATGTGGATCTATTTTCAATCCAATTACAGCAATAACATTAATTCTGGTGTAACTATAAATAGTGTCAATTTATATTATTAATAATAAAAGACATACAAAGGTAAATAGAATATATCATGGTAATTTTTATTTCATATGCTCCTGGAGTATTCAATAAAATTAGTCATGTCCCTCCTTGTTCCTATGCATATGCATATGGAAAATATTAAACTTTTGAATTATCACATCTTTCCAACAAATGGATGGAAATTTCCTTATAAATAGGAAATGCAGGTCTAGTTTTCTTTATACTTAAATATATCAAAAAATAAACAAGGTTGATTCAAAAGACATTTGCCTAAAATGTTATCCAGAGAATATTTTTAAAAAATTAAGTCTTAGTTCTTGAATTTTCTTTAATTTCCTGGAAGTAGCTGATGGCAATGTGAGAAAACCATCATTTTATGAGTATAATTTTAAGAAGATGCTTTACATAAAGTCCTTATTATTACTGAATACATTTACATGAAAAGTATGAATACATTGAGCGTTTTTGGGGGTGTGTCACTGTCATACTTTCTTAATTAAAGTAGAAACTATGGTGACACCAGAATGGTTGGATTATCACTCCATATGTGGTAACATAGCAGGAGACGATTAATTCTTAAGGAAGAAAGTAAAAAAACATACATTAGAGTCAACAAATGGTGGAAAGGTAATAATTTTGGAGCATTCAGTTCAGTATTTTTTCTTTTCCAAATTGAAATGTCATGTCATCACTTCAGCCTTTTCTGTTCTAGAGGGTATGTGACTCAATGTCAGGAGGGCAAGTTCAGAAGAAGGGCTGCTGGGGCGAGGTTAAGGGTTTCATTTACACATATTTGGTCCAGGATGAAAATGTGTCAACCCAAACAAAAATACTAGAAAATTATTTGCAAAGAAACTGAAAATTGTCCATGAGTCTTGTGTCTGCCCTATTTTGTATCACATTGACTAGGAACCAGAGTCTAATTTCTATCTGCCTGAAACTGAATCCATGGACTTTGGAAGATTTTCTGTAGATTCCATCCCCAAACAGCAAATTCATAAAATCTTGCTTGAGACTTCCTGGGTTCATGCAGTGAGAATGGTTTATTTTCCTTAAAAATATCTGATTGAATCTGTCAAAATCATTGTCACAAAAGAGTCATCTCATGGGTCTTGTTGATTTTCATCTCTAAACTATTTCTTTATATGTAGTTCCCACTGACATTTTGATTTTCTATTTAAGCATCTACTGGGAAGGGACCATGGACATGATTTTCATTTTATCTGTTAACTTGAAAGATATAGTTCTATTAAAAAAGCTATGCTTCTTGAGCTTAAAATAGATTAATATTATTTTGAGCAATTTTTAAATAATCAAATAGAAATATGCATTCTATGAACAGAATTATGCATTTCCAACTTCACATGTTGAAGCTCTAACTCCCATTGCAATAACACTTGTGAGAGGGGGTCTTTGGGACATAATTAGGTTTAAATGAGGTCATGAGGGTAGAGTCCTCATGCTGGGATCGGTTCCCTTGTAAAGTGAGATAACAGGAAACTAGCTAGCTCTCTCTGCCATGTGAGGACACAAGAAGCTAATCATCTGCAAGCCAAAAAGAGTTTATCAGAATCCACCATGCAGGCACTCTGATCTGAGACTTCCAGCCCCCAGAACTCTGAAATGTAAATTCCCATTGTTTAGGACAACGAGTCTGTGGCTGTTGTTTATGGCAGCCCAGCCCAAGCTGACTAAGACAATGAATGTGTCATCACATATTTGTAAATTGATCATCAGCACTGATATTCGTCTATGCATTTACCCTGCTTAATCTGGCTGTAGAAACCTCTCCTGGCTGTCAGAGATTTTTTTGAAAACTTTTGGAGATTTAACTGCCTTAATAACATCTGAGAGGTTAGTTCTAATTGTTTCATCAGTGAGGAGTATCTCTACTAAATTATTGACATTATTTAGCAAATACATGCTTTCTTTAGTCAAAGACATTGCATATCTTTCTCTCTGTCCTACTGTCCTTTCCTCCTCTGTGGTAGCCCTAATTATTCTGACCAGATAAGCTTTCCACTAGTTTTGAGATGTGCCTGAACAGATGTTTTACATCAATAACATAGCTCTCATATCAACATTTTTGCATGTCATAAAAACACATTTTGTTTTATATTTAATTTCTTTCTCTGATTAAATGTTACTATGCACTGAACAACCTTCTATGTACAGAAATACTGAGGTTTTCTAACATAACACTTTTTTTAGCTGATTCTCCTTAAAAAACATTATGAAGTTTCACTTTATAGTGAGTGTTTATTGGGCCTCACTGTGTAAAAAGTGTTTTGCTAAGTAGTGTAAAAGAATAGATGATTTGCTTCTGACATAGAGCTTTGTTGAGAAAACACACAGAGGGCTTCACAAAAGTCAAACAATTTTGTCTATGCATTTGTATTATCAAAAATGTGACAGCATCACTGGTAAGATCAACAGTGTTCATTTAAAAAGATTAAGAATACATCATTATGCAGTTGGCATTTCAGGTGATTCTTGAAAGAGGAGTTGGATTTTTAACAATGAAGTTTTAGTGGAACTATCATTTTAGTAGAAAAAATAATCAGAAATCCTTGCCAACTTTAAATTGGTAAAACAACACATTTTACATGTAGTATGCTAGTTCAACACATTTTGTTTTAAAAAATAAATTCTAGTTAAGCATTCCTCATTGTTCTCCACCTTTAAACTCAGTTTGCTATTTGTAAGAAAACTAGTGTCTGAATGGGGAATAACTACTAAGTTGAAAATGAAAATTGAAAAGGTGAAGGAAAACTGTGCTTAGAGGAGGTGATACCAGAAGAGCAGTAAGGACTACTGCAACGTGGGTAGCAGGTTGCAGAGCGGCACCACTGCCCAGGGATGGAGTTCCTGACTCTCATTCAGCAAGAGCAAGAGCAAGAGCAAGAGCAAGCTCTTTATAGTAAGAGCACCTCAATGTCAGCAATTCATTTAGCAAATCCCAAAAGCATGTTTGTTTAGAATCATAACAATGCAGTCACTTAAGAAACAAGAATGAAATTTGAGATTTTATTTCTAAAATGAAAGTAAGTTTTAAAAGAAGCTATATATTTAGATCATTCTGGCTGATCACTCCTCACGATGCAACAGCTGAAGAAAAATAATTATTTACTTTTCTAGCAAGAGCAAGATTGCCAGTCAGAGCTCGTGAGGGCTGGTAATGCAAACTCAACCAAATCAAAGCAGTTGATATACTCTCATAATTGGAAAGTCCAGAGATAAACCTGACTCTCAACACAGCTGGCCACATGAACCCACCTGTACAGATCCTGCCACTTTTTGTTCTGTAGCAGACTGTCCACGTAGTGGACCAGAGGACCACTAGTGGACCCTACCAGCTTAGCAACCCCTGGAGAAAGAGAGTATCCTCAAACAGTACCATAAAAGATGTGGAAGTCCCTGATTGCCCCATCCCCTCACTGTCACA
Source organism: Tonatia bakeri (assembly GCA_004024845.1). Taxonomy (NCBI): domain Eukaryota; kingdom Metazoa; phylum Chordata; class Mammalia; order Chiroptera; family Phyllostomidae; genus Tonatia; species Tonatia bakeri. The sequence goes on from PVIA01005082.1 coordinate 107,027, forward strand.
GGCAAAAGGTAATGTTATGAATGATGAGGCTTGTCTTGAAGGCCCATTCCTATGACTGGGGGCTAGGGCATTGTTCACCACTAGAAAAAAATTCACATGCTAGAAAAGTAGACAGAGTGGATGAGCAGAAGGAGAGGCTAAATGACATGCAAACTAGGTATATATCTTCTCACCTCAGCAGGTAAATTAGGTATCCAAATTATTCTCTGAAATATTAAAATAATCACATCCCACAAAATCTGGAAGAAAGGTAATAATTCAGAGCTTTCATTAAAATTGACAAGGGATCAGTTTCAGGTTTGAGACAAAAGCAATTTTTACCTTGAAAATGAGTAGTACTGCTTCTTTTAAAAAATGGGCCTAGAATCTAGAGTCTTCTAAAAATTACGCTAGGTAATTTCTTATGTTCTATCTAGCTACCCTATCTTATCTATCTATTAATTAGAATGTCTAGGATAATTTATTTTTGTGAATTGCTATGATTTATCTTGCTTCTCAAAATATATTTTCATTAATTTCATATACGCTTGTAGAAAAACAAAATTGTCATAAATATCTATGTAAATAATACATTCACATTGTGCAAAAACCAGGATAATAAAATATATAAATTAAAGATGGATTTTTTACTATTTAACTATATTTGTCAAAAGATATTTCAGTAGTTTCTCCAAAATTCTTATTTTGCATGGATATTTTGGCATACTTAAAAGTATTTATCAAAGAGTATTCTTCCTTATAATTGAGACTTGGATTCTTAATATACTTTTGGAATAAAGACATATTTTTATAATGTCAAAATAGTAGTCTCCTTTGTTCTCTAATTCTTGAGGATAAAGATATTCTTTAAGGGTACTCCACAAACCATATTGGAAGCCTAGTGAAAAACAAAATTCAGAATTAGTGCTTTTATGTAATGAGGTATAGTACTGTATTTATACCATTCTAGAACATAGGTGCTCTCCTTGAACATCCTGGAAGAGATTGCATTGCCAGTGTCTCATAGGAATCATAATGGGAAATGCACTTGGCAGCTCTCTCATCTGATTAATAAGGCATGATGAAGTTAAGTGACTTCTTTCAGGATGCTCATGATATATTCTCCCATGCATAACCTGACCACGAAGCTGGTCTTTGGAACCACTGCATGAGCCATTCATTGTACTTTCTGGGGCAGAGTCACAAGGCCTTTCAGCCAGATCCCCACTTCTTCCAAAGCTGACTTTGAGACAGATTGAGTCTAGCAATCAAAATACTTTGTATGAAATCAGAGCCAATGAAATTAAAAAGCAGGGTCAGAAAGTACTGTTACATATCCTAGCTTCTCTGCTCTGACTCTGAGACACCAGATTTCAAGAAGCATGGCCCATGTTAAATTGCTCAGTGGTATTTACCTCCCATTTTTTCCGCCATATCAATTACTAGCTCTCGTCACCCTCAAGTGCTTGTCAAACATTAAATAATCTCAGATTACATACGCTGTTCTTTGCATTTATCTAAACCAGTTGTCAGAAAAGATCATTTATTTTCCTTCGTCTTTATTCTTCTTGGCTCCATGACTTGTGTGTGGTAAACTTGAACGGAAAATGAAAGGTATGACACTGTATTCTCATAACAAAGGCAATATGTAGTTTACTTTAAGTAACATGGCTTTCAAATTGCTTGTGGTTTTGCAGTTGAAACTCAGGATATATTTTTATCACCTTTGAGTCTTGATTTAGTCCTAGGTAGAACTTTTGAGGATATGAAGATGAAGAAAATATGAAAATATTTTAAAAATAATTAATAGTTAACTCTTATTTTTATCTATTTAAAATGTGCTAACATGATTATTTTGGCAGGATTATAAGGTGAAATAAAATTTGGAGTTCATATATGTAGCCAGGTCTTTAAAAATATACAGTAATATTTTAACTCTAAATTTTCATTACTTTCTGATCAAGAAATGGAAAACTATTTAGAAATTCCAGTTTTTTAAAAAAATGTTCAGTCTTCTAAAAATGTGACCAGGATTCAACTAATTTGTACCAAATTTCAGTAAATTTATTCCTTCAGTTTCAAGATACCATGCAGGTGTGTATAATATTGTCTACAGAAATACTCTCCAACACACAGTTCACTGAAGTGAATCTGAAGTGCAAAAGCAAGTATAGTGATAGTAGAAAGCCCTTCAGAGGTTAAAAAACAAAAAAACACAAAAACTGGAGATTAGCAACATATCAGCTTTCAGGTAGGCCTCTCCTAAACACTTATAATTCACTTACTCTTTTGTAAATCACTATTCCAAAGGTTTGATTCACTAGGTCTTAAATCACATTTCAAAGACTCCTATCATTCATCCATTTTCGGAACTGCCATTAGAAGTGATGGGAATTTGGTACAAAAATCAATGAGAGGATATGATATGAGTGCTTTCTAATTTTTCCTTCTTGGAACACCATCTCAAAAACAGTCTGTGAAATCTATTTTCAAAGGTATTTTTCCATCTTGCTATTACTTCAACTAAATTGAGTTCATGAACTTGGGATATATATTCACATAGTTTTTCAGAAAAGAAAGAAGATTCATTGTCACTCTTGTGAATTTTTACCTACAATCACTTAAAAATCTTAATCAAATTATTTTACTACTGATATTCCCCATTAACTTTTTAGTCTTTTAAAAACATGGGCTCAGGTTTACCATTTTAATCTAAAAAAGTTGTATTAGTTGTTTCTGGGTGATGAAATGATAAAGGATTGCCCATTTATCTATTTTACTATTCTTTATATTTATTTTTTTTTAATGAACATGCAGACTCCTGAAAGCAGGAATAAAAAAGTTACTGGATATAATACACATTATTCTCTTAGATCTGTGCCTCTTCACCAATAATAAAAAATGGCCTCAGTAAAAAGGTTAGTTATACAGTGAAACCAGGTATCTAGAAGGTAGTTCATCCATTTGAACTATTTTGTTACTGTTTTGTTTCCCTCCCAAAGGAGATTCTTTGGCTTGCACTCAGCCTAACAATGAGCCTAAATAAAGGAAAGGGTATTAAAGAGCAACTTGCCCCTAAAGCTCATTGCCCATGACGGCAATGGATATGGGGAAGGTGAGGGAGAAGCAAAAATGAATTCAAGCTGATGGCAAGGTTTGTGGTCTGAATGGCAGCATTTATGGAGTGCTGGCTATAGGAGCATGTGGGCTTCAGGGAGGAGGGAAAATGCTGGGGAGAGACAATGTGGCAGTGGGCAGCGAGGTATGGCCCTGCCACTCAAGACGTGCGTTGTATTATGGAGAACAGTATAAATGACTTACAAATACTTACATAATCTGTTTTGTCATTAACATTTGATGTGAATTTCTAAATTGTAATTCTCCTCTCTGACTATTTGGTTAGGAAACGCATCCACGACTACGACTGTTATAGACAACAAAAATGGATCTGTGCCCAGATCCCCTGGAAAAGTGCTGAAGAGGACAGTCACAGAAGACATAGTGACCACGTTCAGCTCCCCCGCAGCCTGGCTCCTGGTTGTTGCTCTGATAATCACGTGGTCCGCTGTGGCTGTTGTCATGTTTGATTTAGTGGACTACAAAAACTTTTCAGGTAAGATCTGTGAAATTTGGCTTTTAAATGAATGGAAACACTGTTTCCCCCAGTTCTGACTTTGTCTCTCTTTACCCAATCTTAATGTGATAAATAAAGCACCCAACGGACACGATTCTAGGTCACTGAAATCCAGTTTCCTTCTTTGCTTTTCCCTTCTATTTTTCCTCTTTGCCTCTATGCCCACAGATTTCAAATGAAATAGATTTTCTTATTTGTAGAACTGAACAGAGGCTAAAGGTTACAATTACATAATGATTAAAAAGATTGGGTGGATATTTTGTTTTGGAACTGCAACTTTATTAACCACTAATAAAGGATAATTTTTAGTTTTACAGTAGATAATATAAAACAAAATGAAAAGCTTTTAGACAAATGGAAAATAGGGTAAAGTATTTTTAAGTCCATATGCCATCTGGCTTTAAACTTCCTTTTCAGACATACTCCTTGCTCTTCCTATCAAAACATCCTATTTTGAGTTCCCGAAAATGAAGAGTGTTAAAGGAGTTTCCCAAAATGACTTATAATAAGCTATTATATCTTGAATGTCCTTGTGTTTTGGAGTAAAATAAGGAAAAACACATGTGAAGGTAGATTTTCATTATGGCAATTCAATCTCTGAGTATATTTTTCATCTCTTTGATTGAAGTTCTTTTTACATTTAAAAAATTATATTTATCTATTTTCTCATCTGACATGCTCTATTGACTGTGCATTCCTTGAAGGAAGGAATTAGTCAGGCATTCAATAAATATTAAATGAGTAGATGAATGAGTTTTTGCTTATCGCTTTTTACCACAAGCAAAAACATTTCATTAACCCATTAAAGTGCTTCTTCATATTCGTGCCACTCATCCCCCACCTAGCCCACTCGTTTCCTTTCTTCAGTAGGGGTGGAATCAGTAACACCCAGAAACTGTAATTACCGTAAATTGTATTCTACATACTCAGGGTCCCTCTGTTTTTCATTATGGTATTTTATGCATTAAACATTTACGTATCAAGAATCTACTGTATGTGTCAAACAATGACTATGTTAAAAGAAATACAGATATAAATTTGAAAAGTTATAAAATCACATGATTTGGGTTTGATGACTGGGAGGCACAGCTGAAACGGCACTGCCCACTTGCACTGCTGGCAGCTGGGCTGTAGTGAGCATCATCTATTCTAACAGGTAGAAATATGGCCATGGTATCAGCCAAAGTGGAAAAGGCTACTCCTTCAGAGCCATAAACCTCTGCTCCGAACAGGCTATACTAAATATTGTGGAATGTAGATTCTTAAAAGCATGTACACTAGAAATGCCCATAATATAAAATTATTACTTAGAATTTTAAATGAAAAACAGTTATGTTACTCTAGAAGATTTTATTTCCCTTTAGCCTGTATTGACTGATATTTTACTTTCTTTTCTTAGACTTTAATTCATTTAAATTTTAGAACCAAATATGATCATAAAATAATGTTCTGTAATGTTTACAATAGATGTTAATAACTACATGTAAATTTAATATTTGTAAAGTTAATAATTTAAAAGTGCATTACAGAAATTTCTGTTGAAATGGATTGGCTCTCACTTTACAAAATGAGCAGCTACCCATTAGACATCCAGATTAGATTTCTTAAGTATAAAACACACTTTTAATTCACAAGTAGGGGGTTCTTTCTTGGATCACTGTAATTAAGTGCGATGGGTAATGCCTATGTTACTGGCATTTCACCTGATTAGGGAAAAAATAGCCTCTGCGTAGCTACTACTTTATTTCTTCTTTTAGGAAGTGTTTATTAAGCACATCTTCTATGTGAGGTCTCCTCCTCCAGTTTTCTATTTTGATCAATGACCTAATCAGCTATCCATTCCCGACAGAAAGAAACCTGCAAGTCATCTTTTAAATCTGCTTGGCATTTGATTAGTCACCATGCTCCACGACAGCTTACTCCATGTCTCATAAATTTGCTCCCTTCTCTTATTACCACCATCTCCATTTCTATACTTCAGGCCTTGGTGCTCTCTTTAGGGGATTAACGAGATTTCTTCTGGTCTCCCTCATCCAGTGTCTCCCATTTAACGTTGCTCCAGAGGTATCTGCATACAACATAAATTCCATCAACTACGTCCTATTGCCTAAGTACAAAATGCTTGGCATGATATTTAAGTCCTTGGCTTAGCTCTGTATTTAATTCTTGTACTTCAACTCATGAACCTGGTTTTTCAGTCATATCACTACTGTTCATCCATGTTTTTCTTTCTCTAGAAAAACATACTCTCAACTTCTCAATGCCTCTGTTTATACTGTTCCTCTCTCCTAGCCCCCCCCCCCCACCTAGATAGCCAAAACTGTATTAAAGTAGTTAAAAATTTGCACACAGGTTGGATTTCCCTGGTATTAAATCTGGACGTTACCACTTTTTAGCTGTCTGATATGGAGAAGTCACTTAGCCTCCTTCTGTCTCAGTTTCATCACCTACAAAGCAGAGTTAATAATAGTAATAAGATCAAGAGAATTATATAAGTGATTATATTTCAGGTATTTAGAACAAAATACACTCTATCACAAACACTGTATGAATATGACTATCCTAGTAAAGACTCTTTTCTCAACTTTATATTTAGAGAATTTTTATTCAGCTTTCAAGACCTACCTTTTCTTTTACAAAACATTCTCAAGCTTCCTAAGAAGAATTCCCTGTACTGTGCTTTCATTCCTTCATACCTTATGGGCACCTGTATTATATCAGTTAATACATTGTATTTGTAATCTGTCCACTTATCTATCTCACTCTGAAACTTAAACCTATCTGGGGAAGGGACTGTCTCATATATTTCTGTACCTGAGTGCCGCCACACAGTAAGGTTTCTGCTAGACATTGCAAAAGGTATTAATAATACTGACATTTGGATTTTGCAATAATTTCTTATATTATGAAGAAACAATATGCTATAAAAATTGTAATTTCAACTAGTCAAACAATTTCAAACAACTTTATAAATTATTAAGTTTAGGAAAATTAGAATGTAAAAATAAAATACATTTATAAGATGAAATGTTATTTGTTATGTTTCATAATATTATCCATTGTTACATGATAAATTACCTCAATAGCATGTGGTTTAAAACAAAAATAATGATTTGTTACTACACACAGTTTCTGTGGGCCAGGAACTTGGGAATGGCTTAGCTGAGAGGTTCTGGCTTAGGTTATATCTTGAGGTTTCAGTGAAGATATTTACTAGGGCTGCAAGACATCTGAAAGATTTTGTGGGGTAGTGGAACCATTGGCAAAATGCCTCACATGGCTATCAATTAATTCTGGTGTGTCCTCACAGCACGGCAGCTGCTTCCTCCAGAGTGAGTGATTCCAGAGAGAGCCAGGGAGCTGCCTCAATGCCTCTTATGACCTAGACTTAGAAGTCACGCACTCTCATTTCTATCCTTTTGGTTACACAGGTTAGTCTTATTTAATGTTGAGACTATACTAGGGTGTGAATAAAAGCATGCAGGGATCATTGGGGGACATTTTGGAGGTGGGCTACAATGTATTTCACCCTAAAAAATGACATCACTAAGTTCCACATCTTTAGTTAGTGCTTACTTGTAAGGAAGTGCCATACAATACTCTGGCTGGCAAAGATATTGTAATTACAATCGGTGCAAAGAGAAAGAGGTGTGTTGAGATAACTCATGAGGCCACATCTAGGAGGATAAATTATTCACTAATGGATTTGAAATAAAAAAAAATAATGACAAAGCTAAAATTTTAAAGAAGAAATGTATAATTTCTTCAAACCAGAAGTTCAAATACTTTTAGCTAAGTGAAATTTGAATGATCAATTTCTGGAACCTAGAGAATATAAGTTCAAATAATTGTATAATTATAGTACAAAAAACTCATATTAATCTTTGGTTGGATGGGACATATCCATTCATATTTAAATTCTAATTTCTTTGTTTTATTTAGTTCAAGTTTGCATTTTTAATGTTGACTCTTCACAGAAAAAAATCACTTGCTTCAATGTGTTTCAAATATAAATGATACTTTTATGTTTCTATTATTATTTTTAATTGATACACTTCAAACATTTGCTAGGGATTAATATTATTATAATGATGAGCATTTTGTAGTACATGATAGCCTTTGAAATATATATTGATAACATTTAAAAAACAAGGCTAGTGGAAGAGGAAATCACACGGGAAATACCCCTAAAGACCAAAAAGTAAAGGCAGCTGTCCTTGGGCTCTGAATTACTCTCTGGCCCTTTAGAAAAGTAGATAAAGTCTTTGAAGGCATTAAAAATTGCTTATAGAGAAATAAAAACAGATTTTATAAACACATACTATATTGGATTGATAAGAATGATTCTCCTATGAGCAACTTTCACAATTCCTTATTTTCTGAATTTGATCTAACTTAACCTGTACATGATCTGCTTGTGAGGCCCTTGTAAAACTGGCTTTTATATGCTTCTTTCAGAAGACTTGGGATCACTCTACAGCTCTATAACCTATAAGCTAACATGACTAGGAACTTATATTTCCTTGTCTGTAAAATGCAGATAACACTTTGCTTTCTGGTCTGCAAAATTTGTGACTTTGACTCTTATCAAATTAGATACATTTTAAGACACCAAAATAGATGCTAGAAAGAGAGTTCACCTACCTTTTATATCTTATTAAATGTATGTTCAAACAATGCTATGGTATACCCGTCAGAGCTTGTTCGAAGTAGAACCACTATAAGTGATGCAGAATAGGGGATTTATTATATGGCTTTCGAAGGCTGTTGCAGTGTGTCTGGGCTGGGTTGGAAATCAGCAAGATGGAATTTGGTGTAGGAAAGGAAACATATTTTTTCTTCTATGTTTCTACATTTTGGCCTAGACCACCTTTAACAAAGGAGAAAACCATTCATATTTATTTGACATATGTTGTACGTTACACTGGAGCTTTCATAAGCAAAAGAAGACCTTAAGAAACAGTTAAACTTGAGCGTTTTTATTCTGGATTTGATGAAGAGTAAAAAGTGATGGATAAATGTGATAGAACAAAAAACGTTACAAGGTACACGTAGCAAATTAGGACAAAAAGCAAATCACTTGATTCCTCTGGGCATGTTCAGGGGATAAGAATGCTCTTTTGCTCTAGGTAGAAGGAGGAAACCTCTCGCACAAGGGTTTTATGACCTGTTTCAGGGAAGGTCACAAAATCTTTCTAGTACCTACCAGTTCTAAAATTCCTTCAGCTGAATATATTCAACATGGCAAGGGGCCAAATTTTGGGATATGGGGTTTGAACCCAGTCATTGGAAAGGGCAGATGGAAATAGAATAGGGAAAACTAAGGACAAACCAGGAGGCCGTAGGACAAACTGGAACCCTCATTTGACTCTCGCCACCTCAAATTATGATGATGTGGATGAGCTGCAGGATAAATTGGGGCTATCACCAAGGAATCCACACAAGCACCTGGTCAGGATCGGGATATGCTGAAGGAGGCCATCCAGCAGAAACTGGAAGCTCTGTTCCGGGCTGCTGCCACTCGTCAGGGTCAGCCAGTGGACCTGAGATAATGTGCAAGAGCTGCAACAGCACCTCCCCCATGTCAACCTTCAGAGAATAAACAATGGCTAATCACTTTCTTTCAACCTTCCAAAACTCATACAGATTTCTCTTGGGCCCAACTAACCTGGAAAGGGCTTGTAGAGGAATTCTGGGAAATGTCGTTCTAGGTTAGTGATTTGACAGCACACAAAGCTAACATGTAGGATGACTATAATTTATTATCCAAAACAGGTATACTTGTGAAAGTGAAGTAAATAGTTATTAATATTTATTTCAGGACCACAGACACAATGCAAGATGTCTGGTCACCCAGATATTACCACTCTGTGTTTAGTTCTCACCAGGAAGATAAATGTCTTTAGAAACTCCAAGTTAAGGGTGGCAGGGATGGAGAAGGAGGGGCAGTTCAACATTACATTTTAATATTGAGGCTAGGGGGTCATAAAGTTGCTGAGGGTTTTGTCCCCAAGCTTCTGCTATTCACCAGAAAGCCCTTCCAGAAACTGGAGGGGTGCCCCGATAATTTAATAGCTCTTTCAGGATTGAAACTGTGAGATTTGTTTGAAATTTCTTACAATTCTTTGCTTTGTTTATAAAGAGACAATTTTTTTTTCTAAGCAATGCATGCAAACACATAGTATTTCTAAAGAAATCGCTCCAAACTTAGGCATTAGTGGATGTTCTGATTTCTCTCCAGGTCAGAGTGTACAGGGGAAAAATTATTATAACTCTTGGCTCTACTTGGCTAAGAATGAAAGTCATAATTTATTAGCATCCTCATTCATAAGAAGGAAAACAATCAATATATGGCCTTACCAGGTGGTCTCAAAGCACATTTGATAATTTTTGCATGCATTCCACAAAAAAGCATACTTATTTCAAAACAGTTTTATAAGAATTAGATAAGCTAATCTATATAAAACATACGTGCCTGGCACATAGGAGGCACTCATTAAATGTAACTTGAATTTGAATCTTATTACCAGGAAGTAAGATCAGTAATTTGAGAAGAGAGTCAGCAAAGAGATGATGGTAGGAAGCATCAATTTCTTATGAAAGTCTTGCAGACATCTCCTGATGTGCCTTTTAAATAGATTTTCTAATGAGGTGTGCCATTTATCTACTGCTCTTGGAAATTAATTTCCCTGATTTTTTTTCCTGGCACTTAGCCCAGTTACACAGGTGAACTGTTTGTCAGGCTAAGTTTAGAGGGGTAAAATGATTCAAGGAAGACCCAAAGTCAATCAGAATGTATAAATTTAACATTTAATAGTCATGTGTATTTGCATATTTATACGTATGTGTGTGTCTGTGTGTATGGAGATATCTGTGTGACTGTATATATATGAATATGTTATCACATTTTGCGAGACTTGATATACTGAGACACTAACTGCACCGTTTTAGACTTTATCAGTTCCCATGTACACCGTGTTCTCAAGAAGAGCTGACACTTGTGTACTTCTTATTCTGATTCAAGCCTTATCTCAGATTCCACATTTTCTGTTCGGTGTTCCAGGACTGTTTGGTTCTCTTGGTCACTTAAACCTAAAAGGATGCATTTCATTATACAGTTCCAATGTACTTATAAATATCTCAAGGAAGCAGAAGATTCTGTAGCCCAATAATTCCCAGACCTTAATTAAAGCTTTCTGATTTTTTATGAAATGAGAAAAATAGAGAAAAAAATCATTCATTTTAAAGAAATGGTATTAATTCTATTGTTCTTGCATTTTTGGTCTTAGAATTGACTTTGAAATTATTATAACAGAGATATTGTTTCTGTCACCGTTTTTACTTATTTATTTTTTTTACAAAATAAAAAGTTGGTAACTCTGAGTTGGACCCCAGGTTTTGTTGGTGGTCCACTCAATGTCAAAAAATCTAAAAGTATGATGCTGATGCTCTATACCACTCATTTGAACCTAAGCAAATTAGACTTTATATTGGTATTTACAAATTTACCTATATACAGAGATATAATTATAAATCATATATGCTAAAACTCACTGTTTGGTAAATCAGCTATTATACATCTTTCAGCGCTCACTTAAGTTTATTTTCTTAAAGAAATCTTTCTTGAATTTTCAATAAAAATCAAGTTGTTCTATTACAATTCTACATTATACTTTTTACTCTTTACTCATAGTTCCTCCAAGTTGTGTGTGTATATATATATATATGTGTGTGTGTGTGTGTGTGTGCGTGTGATTATTTATTTAATATCTCTCTTCAGTGATCTGCTAAATTTGTAAAAAGAATAGCTTTTCTATTTTACTTATTTTCTAATGCTTATAATTTTTAGCACAAAGTATTAGCTCAATAAACATTTAATTAAATGTTAAAGTGAAATAATGAATAAATAAGTAAATAAATATAGGAAAGGGTGGTAGAATATTTTAAACTTTGTTGAATAATAAACATAGTATTTCTTTATAAAATATTAGTTTATGATGATATCGACAGTGTTAAGATTTACATTTATTATATTGTGATTTTGAAACTTCTGTCTCCTTGATCAGACCATAAGTATCTCAAAGATAAAAACAGTCTTATTCATCTTAATATTTCGATTGCCTGGTTTACTGCCTGACACATATCATTCAGTAAATTCATATGATCTAAACAGAACTTATTTGCTAAGCATAAATAGCAAGTGAAAAACAAACAAATGAGCAAAATACAAAGCAAGAAAAACAGAAGAATACATGAGCTGCAAGAAAAAAACCAAAGTAGTCGAATGCAGGCACTGGGGGCTGGAATCGTGGGTTAGAACATGAGCTGCAATGAGGAGTAGCTGTGTAAATAACCTTGCGGGAAATTACTTCTCTGTGCAGTCAGAGACTCATTAGCAGAATCAGAAGATGACTGTTCTTCTGCCATCCCATGGACCCATGGAGTGCAGACAGATGCTGACAGTCAGATCTAGAGACCTTTCCTCTTAGTTGCTCTTTTGTTTGATAAGGAATGTGTTAGAGCAGCCTTTTATCTGGATACCATACGGTCAGAATTTAGGCACCAAATACCCAAGGACTTACTAGAAATGGCAGTTGTACAGCATTTGGAGACTCTGAGATCAGGTGAGTCCCACACAGAGGTTGCTGCTGAGGGGTGAGGAAGCTGCTAGTCCTGACTAGCAAACTGGGAAAAACCTCTGAATCATTCACAATTCAAAGACAGTCTTTCTTTGTTTCTCCACATTGACATTTATTAATTACCATGCACTATGCTATGTGATTTACATGTTTGAGGTTGGTCCAGACAATATCCAGCCATATAATATGAAAAATAAAGACATGTATTGAAGAAGATATGAGATACAAGAAACATTGTACATAGGACAATGATGCTTCAGTTGCCTTCAAAGTAGGCACCTTGGGACCTCACACAGTTCTCCCCATATCTCTTCCACTGTTCCAAACACTCTGCAAAATCCTTGTTGGAATTGCCATCAGCTACACTGTTGTGTTTACCCGAATGTCACCAATTGTATGAAATCTCTTCCCTTTCAAATGTGATTTTAGTTTTGGGAAAAGCCAGAAGTTGCAGGGTGACAAATCTGGGCTGTAGAGGGGCTGAGATACCTGGGTGATTTGATGTTTTGCCAAAAAACTCTGTACCAGACATGATGCATGAACGGACACATTGTCGTGATTAAGCTGCCAATCACTAGTGGCCCATGGCTGGGCTGTTTTTAGTCATATTGTATCTATCAACCACCAAAAAATATTGAGGTAGTACCCATTATTAATTGTTTGACCTGGAGGGGCCTACTCATGTTGGACACCTTCCAAATAGAAAAACACAGTTAAGATGGTCTTGATCTTGCTGCAACTTTTCCTCATTTTTGGAGGGTGTGGAGAACCAGGAGACTTCCATTGAGATGACCAGGCTGTCATTTCCAGATAGACTGATGCTTCATCTCTGGTTATGACCTTCTTGAGGAAATGTGGTTCATTGGTAGTGGTTTGAATCAAGTCATTAGCAACTGAAGCACTATGTTCCTTCTGCTCTGGTAGCAGAAGCCACAGAATGAATTTTGCCACAACATGTTTTATGCCAACATCCTGCATCAAAGTCTGACACAGTAGTTTTTGAATCCCCAGATCAGCTTCTAGTTCTCACACTGTCAGTCACCAATCTTTATTGATTGCAGTCCATACACGTTCAACATTCTCAGATGTTCTGCTTGTTGCAGGCCTTCCAGAACAGATTCTTGACCATCTCCGAAGCATTTATGATACACTTTTACTTGGGCTGCACCCATTGCATTGTTCCTGAAAGCCTTCTGAATCATCTGAATAGTTTCCTTGGAGGAATATTCAAGCTTAACACAAAATTTAACACAGATTAGTTGCTCTACTCATTCATTTTGAATGCAACAATCACACAGTACACATGCTCACTCAGTGGCATCTGCTACCCCCACTGACTAGTACAGTAAAGTCATTATTGTTCATGCATGTGCATTCTAGACCACTCTCCTTGGCTGCCAGGGTATATCCACGTTGTACAACAGTTCTCATTATATTAATAATGGCTGGAAATTTTCTGAATAGGTCATGTATTATCTCATATAATACCCATAACACCTTGTGATGTAAGTATTATTACTCCTATTGTCATCTCACAATTCAGAAAACTGAAACACAGAATTCCTTGGGTTTTTTTCCTCACCATATATGCTGTTTTTCATAGCTGGATATATTATAAATTGGAATATAAGCAGACAGAGTATGGAGAAAACTGGCATGAGGGGGTGAGGTCCTGATTTAGTATAGTGACTTTGGAAAAGTAGAGGCTTTGATGAATTTTATAGATGTGGTGAATGTTGATTTTCTGAATATCATGCAACTATTATGTGGGATAAACTCCAGGGACAGCCTAAAATGAATAAAGAACTAACCTTAGATGTAAAATTTAAGTGTTCTAAAAAACTCAGTAATTAAAATACATAATATTTTAATGCAATATTAAAAAATTCTAAATTCATACAAAGATTTGTGATAACAAAATATCAAAATTTTAAATGAGGACAGGACCGTTTTTACTGAATTTTCCTTTTGTCTCTGGTTCCAATGTGATTTCACAGGGCATGAGGTTGGGGGCTTGAACTTGAATGCTATCAGTCTGAGCTTAGGGCCTCTGTTTGCAACCATTGTTTGCTGATGTTCTTCAGGAGATGAAAGATAAAGAAAAGTTGAATATAACTTAAAGAATGTAAGAATGATGACCAATGGTGAAAACATGGAATTGGTTCTTTAAAAGTAAAGCAGGAAAAAAATGACTAATTTAATTTCCCTAGTATGTTTAGGAACTTAAGAATCTCTATAGTTTGCCTTCAAAGACAGAGATCAAATAAAAAATCTTATTTAACATTAAACTTTTCCTTGCCTCTCTTGGCACTCTTTTATGAGTGGCAAGGATTCAATTACTGATCATGAGGAGCCTAAAGCATTTCCCCCTTCATCTAGTGGTATATATTTCTGTAAGAAATAGCAGATGTAATTAGGAGTGACTTGAACACTGAGAATCATTTCTCATATAACAGAATTGCTGGAAGATGGGTGATTATTCTAAGATTGGATAATTCAATGCTTCAGCAGTGGCATGGACTCAAGTTCTTTTATTTTTAACCTTTGGCTTTATCATTCAGCCAGCTACAGTCCTTCCTCATGGTTATAAGGTGGCTATAGCAGCTCCGGTTTCTCTGATGCTGTGCAACAAATTTTCCTTGTTGCCCCTTTTAACAGTATTAGAAGCCTTCCCAGAATCTCTCAACTGAAATTTTATTCTAGAGCCAATGGTGAATGTACGACTGTGTTTTGATAGCAGTGTAACATAACAGTTAAAAGTCATGCTCTTGAGCTTCATCAAGAACATGTTATGAAATCAGGCTTCATAATTTACTGCCTGTATAACCTTAGGCATATTCTTTAAATTATCTGTGTCTCATTGTTTGTATATTTAAAATGGAGGTAAAATAATATAACTACCACATTACATCATTGAAAGGAAGAACTGAGTTAATATATGTAAAGTTCTTCAAATGACATCCTGCAGGTAATATGCATTTTATAAGTGTTAGCTACTATTATTTTTATGATGATCCTCACTGTGTTATATATAATTAAACTCATAGAAACAGGAGAGGAAAGAAAGTACAATTACATGAGTATTCTTAAAAAGGAAGATATTAATAAAAGGTTTAGTTGTATTGTATACTATTCCCATAGATATTATTTGGATGTGATGTCTCAGGGGATGAATAAGAATTGACTTGAAAACCACTATCTTATTTGAGATATATCTATATCTATAAATCTATCAACTTTTTAAAGTTCCCCATGTGGCTGAAATTCAGAAGCTGATCTCAAGCCAGCAACATTGACTTCATGAAAGTAGCCTTATTTGACTATGTTAGAACCAAGCAGTATACATGTCTGCAGAGTTTATATAATGCATTTAAGCATAAGGATAATTAAACAAATATCTATCACATTGGATTTTATTGTTATGTTTTTCAGTGAACACTTAGAAAGAAGGGGAATGGAGAAATGGTCTCAATCTATTCAGATCATAAAAATCCCATTTGCAGTAGTCTTCCATTAGATATAAAATATACCAGTGCTAAAATGTCTTTAACGATGCCAGTACAATCCAGTTCCTTACATATAATTCTTTTAAAATTCTCAATAGCAATTGTAAAATCTATTCACTTCCTTTCTCTAAGGTTTCATCTTACCATTCAGACTACTGTGTCA